>VFSE01000117.1:0-33675 GCA_010157825.1 Vickermania ingenoplastis | reverse complement strand
CTGGTTTACTGTCGCTTTTGTGTTGGAGGTGTTTGTAGAACGATGCGGGGAGCCGTCACGGACGTGCGGGCAAGACGCCTTTGGCTTGATCACTGTGGTAACTGAAGGTTGGTGTACTTGGTTATATGTACACTTTTCGTGTATTTGTGGGTTTGCGGGGTGATAGTTTTTAGGCTTGATTTAACGCGCATGTGGATGTGTATATTATTGACTTGGTTGTGATTTGTGATTTGGACGGCTATGTGGATGCGTGTTTGGCTTACGACGGTGGGTTGGGGTGCCGCGGTTAGCTTGCCTGCTGGAGGGTTGATATAATATAGTCTCTATTAGGTGGATTTGACGTTTAATTTCGGGTTTCTAGATTTCTGAGGATTTGAGTGTTTCGAGTATGCGGTTTTATATATGCTAGGATGTCTGGTGTGGCCAGGGCACTTTAGAGTGTTGACGATAGGCCGTATCTTGTAGGGTTTTCGATGCTTATTGCTATTTGTGTTTGGGTGCATGCCGACCTTTCTGGAGTTAGAGCCGCTTGGGGTGCGGGTTTTGTAGGCATGTTGTGGGTCTTTGGTGCAGGTGGGTGCGCAAGGTTACGTTTGTGCTTGGTTGCTGGGTTCCCGGCGCTTGGGATTGCAGTTGTTCACACATTCGTTTTGATGAGTACTTGTAGGGTTTTGTGGTGTGACAGTTTTTAGGGTTGTTTTGACGGGTATGTGGATGTGCTTAATTCTTGTGCACACTTGGAGTTCGCCGTTTTAGATGGTCATGCGGGAGTGTGCTGCATTTACGATGGTAGGTTGCGTGTGCCACGGACACCTGCGTGCTGGAGGGTTGATATAATATAGTCTTTATTAGGTGAATTTGACGTTTAATTACAGGTTCCTAGATTCCTGGGATTTAGGGTTTCGGATTGTGATGTTTTACATCTGATTGGATGCGTGGATTGCGGACAAAGCACTTTAGTGTGTTGACGATATTTAGTATCTTGTAGAGAGTGTTTTTGGTGCTTATTATTCCTTGTAGTTGATTGCAGGGTGACCTTTCTTTCTGGAGTTGTTGTGGTATTGCGTGTGGTGCGGGTTTTGTAGGTATGTGGTGGAACCCTGACAGGGGCGATTGTGCAAGGTTAATTTTGCACTTGGTTGCTAGGTGCTGACGGCTGGATTTGCAGGTGGGTGTATGCAAGTTGTGGTGCAATTGCAGGGTTTTGTGGGTGTGGCAACTTTTAGGATTGTTTTGGCTGGGCTGTGGATGTGCATAATTCTTTTGTGTGTTTGGGAGTTGCCGTTTTAGCTACTTTGCGGGAGTGTACTTAGTTTACAATGGTGGGGTGGGTGTGTGCTGTGGGAAGCTTGCCTGCTGGAGGGTTGATATAATATAGGTGTAATCTGTGTGTGGGGTGGTTTATTTTGTTAAAATGTTTGAGAGTTTGCTTGTTTACACTGGTTGTTATGTCTGGTGGGTAGGCCCGTGGGTTTGAGATTTGCCGAGGGTGGGTTTTAGCGCCTGGGAACACTTGGGTATGGTGTGCAACAATGGGTTTGCATTTTGGAAAGTTTGTTGGGTTGGAGCTTCATGAGGGTGATTATGTTTGCTGATGCGATTGAGTGTGATGTCCGATATGGTGTGGAATGCCTAGAATTCTGTGCATTGGAGTGCCCCACTTGGCGTTTGAGTTGTAATAGTGGGTATAGAGCTTGCGCTACATGGTGTTAAATTCTATGTCTTTTGTGGATTGTGGTTTGGGTGACCTGATTTGTGTGGGTTGGACATTGATTGGCTACTAACTCACACTTGGTGTTTATTTGATATTTTGATTATCTGTGCTTACGATGTGTTGTGGCGTTTGAATTTTGTTATGCCACGTGGTAGTATTGGTGTTGTATCTTTTTGTATTGTTGCTGCGTTTATGGGTAGGTTCCCAGTGGGCTTGTTAACTCTCTCAAAGTGTGAACTTTGGTGGTTGGTGTTGTGCGGGATTGTTAGTGTTTGTTTTTAGTAGATAGGTCACGATGCTCCATGAGGCATGGTTGTTTGCTAGTAGGTGATGGTTTGCATTGCAGTGGTGTTTGCGTTGCTACGAGGGTTAATGGTTTAGGGGTTGGTTGTGATAAGCATGCGTGGTGGTTGATGCTTGTGGTGCGGGTTAAGGTGAGGGGTTGTTGAATTTTAGTATGGGTGTTTTGATGGGTACTTGAGTTGCTTGTGGGGCAGGGTGTTGTAAGTGTGGGTTCATGGTTTAGGGTAGGCAAGTTTGTATCCGTGTGATTTGTGGTTGTGTGCAGTGTTTTGGATTTGTGTCTTAGGTGATGTTTGTCGGTTATATGTTAAGTTGTGACATTGGGTGCGTTTGTTGGGTTTTGAGTGCTACGCGTTTGGAAGGTTTGTGATTGTGGATGTGTGGTGCCCTAGTTGTGTGGATAGCGGGTTAAACTTGTGGTGTGTAGGTTGCAAATTTAAATTTGTAGTTGGTGTTTTGCTTTATGCCGGGTAGAATCTTCTGATTGGTGGTTGTTAGATGTTGACTTCTGGGTTAATGTTTCGGTTTTATGTTGAATAATTCTCACGAGAGTTACCCGGCAATGTGATCAGTGTTTGATTGGTTAGATTAAAATGTGTTGCCTAGTAGATTGGTATATGTATATGATTTCATAGGCCTGCAGTTTGGGTACGTTGCTTGGTGACTTCGAGCTTTGAGGGATGTGTTTGAACCTTCACTTATTGTGGGCCGGTAAGTGATGTTGTGGTTATATGTTTGGTGGTTATGTTTTAGGTTTTTGGGTTTCTAGTTGGGTGCTACATGTTAGTTGGGCTTGTGTTGGTATCTTGCATTATGCTTTTGGTAGTAGCTGTTTAGCTTGCTGAATGCTGGGATAACACGAAAGCGAGTTGGTGGTTTATCCTGTGTTGACTTGGTGATGTTTATAATGTGTCTAGTGATTTAACGTTCAATGCACATGACAGGCATTCAGGTTTAGGGCACTTTGCGTTGGGCTGCCGATTAGTGCGTTGTTTGATTGGTCACTGATTTGTTGTATTTATGACTTACTTCCTACTTGTGGATTTAGCCTGCTTGCAAGGTTAATTTGGAGCAGCGAGGCTGATTTTATTGAGATTAAGAGGTGTGAGGTGTATTACTTGTTGGTTGTGCATGGTTTTAATTGATCCTTATAATTATGTACCTGAAGTGTTGTTTGATTTGGTCAGCTGATAAATTTAGGGCTGTTGATGTTAATATAAGCCTGTATTGGTTACGTGGGTGTTATGCGAATAGTTTGTGAGCTGTATTTTAATGCGCACATTTTATTGAGTTGCTTACCTGGCTTACGGTTTTACACTGGTGAAGAGGGCGTTCTGGGTTGATAGTGCTGCGTGTAGTGTGAGTGGCAGAGTTGTCACTGGATTTATACAGTTTGCTTTATTATGTGTATTTGTATTCCTAAAGTGTTTGCAGGGTTTGATGTGCACGCTGGGGTGTGTAGTTGCGGGTAACGGTAATGCGACGATTAGCGCGTTTGTGAGTTTAACGGGATTGAAATTGCGCGTTGTTGACGTTCGTTTGATCTAAATTGATACGTTGGCATGTGATGGTTAACTTTGCTAAACAGTGTGTAGTTGGGTAGGGTATTAGGTGGGCCATTATGATGCTGTGGGTCTTTGAGTGCTGGGAGTAGGTTTGTAGGATACTTTGTAAAATTTAGTTTGTGACGTGGTATTATGTTGTGCGTATAAGTTTAATTCGAGGTGTGTGTATATGAGTTTGGGGCGGGTGTGGTGCTTTAATTCTTCCACGTGGACACTTACTTTTACGGTATAGCATTTACAATCTTACACGATTTATACTTTTGTGTATTCGCTTTGCGTGCTAGGTGGGTTTATTGACATTTGGTGATATACTTAATTAATGTGTATGTTGACTATAGATTTGTAATTGTGCATTGTAGGTTATCTTTAAACTATGTTAAGTGGCGTTGTTTACTGTGAATGTGTGTATGAGGGATTGCGAATCTTGGGGTTCTTTAGGTATAACTGTGATGTGTGTGATTGTGGAGTGAGTCTGTTGGTATTGCTGTATCTGAGACTTTGTGGGTTGAGCCGGTCGTGTTGCCATTTAGGATTGCTGTGTGATACTATTTTACTGTGAGTTTGATAGTTTGTTAGCTTTTTAAGTTGGGCATTATGTTGACTTGTGTGGGTTTTATACAGGATTGTATTATATATGTTAAAGATAACTATTAGACTGATTGAGGTGTACGTTTTAATTGCTGGAGGTTTCTTTGCGTTGTGGAATTGCTTGGTAGGTTGTTCGCCAGGATCTTTTGTGGGCGAGGCTTACGGGAATGCTAGGTTGGTTTGGTTTCTTAAGTGAAGGGTTCTTACTTTATTATGTTGGGTAATTTGTTATAGCCATTGATTTGGGCAGTATTAGTGACTTCGTTTGAAGTATCTTGCTGAAACTTAGGTTAGTTCTTTTGGGGTTTGTAGTTGGTGTGATTGCAGTTACTTCCTTCGGGGATTGTTACTTGTTTTGTTTGGTGTATATGTGTAGTGGGCGTTTCTTGCTATGGTTTAAGGTGGTTAGTGCCGACAGTGCGCATGGCGATTCGGTTACGGTTGTATATAGATACTTGCACTGTAGGCCTGTTGTGGGAAACTTAACAGCGTGATAAGGTTGGTATTGCCAACTACGTGAGAGGCACGTATTTGTATTGAGATCAAGGATTGTTGTGCTGTGATGTGGCTGTGATTTCATTGATTGCACATGATCCGCCGGCGTTGCGCTGTTGGATTTTGATGATTTTTGTGTTTGCATGAATTAGAGACGGGTTGGTTTAGATTGGCTTGTTTCCTGTTGATGTGGTTTATAATCTTACATTTTGGTAGGTATGGTGTTATGGTTTGCAATTTTAGTATTCATGAATTCGACTGCACCTGATTAAAGGTGTGCTGATTGTACACTTATTAGTTCATGATGTTTGAATTAAGTGTTGGTGCGTGTAGGTATGGTTCCCTGTGTATGGTTGCATGTGTGGTGAAACGGGCGATTAACACCATATGTTATGGAAGCGCACTCTGTAAGGTGTTGTGTGACTAGGTTTAACATTCCTTGATTATTTGCTGATATAGGCCGAAAGGGGTTTGTGATTACTTAATTCATGCGAGAGGGGTGTAATGCTTCTAGTTTATGCCTGATCCACTATTTGAATTTTGAATTACGTTTAGCTTTTGGGGCGGGTGATAAACAAATAGGATGTGTTGCGTATTTGGTTTGCATGCAGGGTAAGTCTAACTTTTGGTAAACCTGTTGATTGGTTTTGATTCTGGCGTTTTTAAATGATTGTTTGCTATTACCTGTATTAGCTGGGTGGTTTACGTAATTTCAAATCTTTTATATTAGTTTGTGAGTTTGTTTTCGTTTGTGTGTGTGTTTTATGCATTGCTACTTCTACTCTTTTATGAGTTGTGTTGTTGACTGTAGTTTGACTTTTGGTTTAATGAGTGTGTACATGGGTTTTATTTGAAATTTAATTTGTGCTGGTAGTTGCTGTAGTTTGGATTAATCCATAAGTGGTGTGTAGCTTGTGTAAGGTGCATTTGTGCCATTGAAAGGTAGTTTACATGATTGTTAATGATTACTTTGATGCTTTATAGATTAAATGTGATGATTGTGTATACCAAGGTGTTTTATGTTGTACGATAGTTCAAAATGTGAGTTTACGATAAGTGAGTAATAATTTTTAATTTTATTTTTTATTATTACAATTAGTTATATTTGCGCTGTGTTGGTATGATGTTTGAATCTTTGGTGTTGAATATGGGTGCATTTTATACTGTTAATGTTGTTATGCAAGTGCTTACTGTGGGTTAAAGTTTACAAGGATCTGAGGTATGCACTATGTAATGGAGTTTCGCTGGTATTTAGGTTGACTATGTGTTAACGATGTGTTCAGATTTGGTGGTTGCATGAGGGCTTGCTGTGGTCAACGATTTTACTGCTAATATATCTGGGTGGTTTGTAGTTGCTGGAGGGATTGTTACTTTACTGGTATAGGTATGCTGTAGGGTGCTGCAGAGTATGCTAGCGCGTGCCTGTGCCAGGATTTGATGTGTTCGCGCAGTGAATTGTTTGTTTGGTATTGTTACGAGTATACTGGTGTTGCTGCACGTTTTGTGGGTTTGTGTATGCTTAGAGTAACTAACTGTTTACTTGTACCTGATGTTTAGTAGTTTGATGCTTTACACGTTGTATATTAAGAATTAAGTTAATGTATTGTTTTCGTAGTTGCGCGCTACAGTTTGTAGTTGTTTATTAGTGTGTAGGGTGCCTAGTTGCCTGTGGGTGTTTGTGTGAGTTATATTTTATTATATTAGGAAGATATGAATTTAGTAGGTCTGCTGTTTGCGAACTTATTTGGGTTGGTTTATTGTGGTTGGCAGGGTAGTTTGTGGGTTAATGACTTTTAGATGGTGGGTTTGTTTGCACATTGTACTTTATTGCGTCCTTTGTTATGCGCAGAACTTTGAATTGTTTGCCGTTTATGTTTTGCTACAACGATTTTGATTTTGGCTGTATTTACACGTGGGGGGGTGACACATGTAACTTACTTGTTGATGGTTGTTAATTACAATAGTATGATGCCTGTTTCATTGTGTGGTGTGGTGTTTTATTACAAAATGAGTAGCTATTAGCTATATTCATTTAAGTTGTTTGCAAGTTTCATGATGTGTAGATTTCCAGGAGTGTTGTGCTTCTGTGTGATTGTATGAAACGTTGGGGTCAGTTAAACTGCTGGTTGGGGTGTTTGGATTCAGTTACTTTGATGATGTGTTAGAGCCATAGCTGCAGTTTTTGACGATTGATCATATATTAGTGAATGCTTGTTACTTGTGGGCTTGAACGTTTTTTGGATGTTGTGTCGAGGTTTCTTTGCGTGTATGGTCACCGATTTGCTTATTTTGCTTTTAGTAGCGTACTGTTATAAATTTTGGGAATGCAGTTACTGTGCTAACAGAGGAATCTTGAATGCAGTTCTGATGGAGTATACGATTGTGCGCCTGAGGATGGTTCGCTTGTGATTGCTTTAAAGTGCAAGCTTATGCAGCTATGTTGCTGCGTGCAGGCTTATCTTGTGAGACGTTTTACCTGTTCTGTTGTTATGCAACTCCTGGATGTATCTCAGTTTGTAGATGTGCGTTTACATACCGTCATTTGTTGCTTTATTTGACAGTTGGTGTGAGTGTAACTATCTGTTGGTGTGGGGTAGTGGATTTTGAGAATTTGCGTGAACGTGGGTTATGTGAGTTTGTGATTGTATAATGGTTATTTTACAGTTTCGTGTGGTGTGTTGTGCGCTATATTGGTTTGGGGAAAGTTGGTGCATGCAGGGGATTGTTGTGACGGTGACAGACTTTTTATGTGTCGTTGTGATTTGAGGCTACCTGTATTAATATATTTTATTGGCAGTTATATGGTTTCTACATGCTTTAAGTTTGTAGTTGTTTGTTTTTTGGTTTGCGTGTGGTTAATGATAATTTATATACGTGAGTTGTGTTACAATATGTGTTTGTTATGGGTTATAATTTCTTTAAACTTAAATATGGCTTGCTAACGAGATTTTGTAGGTTGTATAACACATGTAGTTTATACATTATTTACAATGTGCGGGTGTGTGAATTGTGAGTTACACCATTTGTGGACTAGGGTGCTGTGCGTGTTGTGGAGCCGGTTTGGTGCTGTTGCGAGTATGTGGTTGGTTTAATGTGTTTGCTTGCTGGATAACGTGTGGACATTCAGCTCGGTTTATAACTTTCAAGTTCGTTTTTATGCTTGGCGATATAGCTGTTAAAGTTCGATTTGGTGGCGTGCTTGTGGTAAGTTTTAGCGATTCAGGTGATGTGGGGTTTAATGTGGCTAGTTTGGCAGTTTGTTGTAGTTATTTGGATGGGTTTTATGTAGGTTGATTTATTTGCTGTTTTATTGGTGTTATGATGCTTCTTGAGTTGTTATGATTATTTAGCATTGATACATTGTCACTTAATGTAATAGTTATAATTTTCATAGTTTTGTTTCGGTGTTATTACAGTTTATTGATGCGTGTGATGTTTTGTTGTTTACATAGAAGTGCTTATTGGTGGTTTCGGATGACTATATTTGTTGTTTAGTGGTTGTGACTTATGTTAGACTGGTATGATATTGATGTGAATTGCGTTTGCTTGGTTTTGGAGTGATTTGCGTGATTATTGTATGTTTATTTTATTTTCTTTTAAGTTTAATTGTTAGCTGTCGCACTGAATGTTGTGTTTTATGTGTTACAGGCAATTTGGTTTGCTGCAGTTATGCAGTTGTGGGTGTTCTACTGCATTGTTCAGGTATTTTCTTTGTGCATGGTCAACAGAGCGTGATTGTGCGATTTAATTGCTTACTAAATATAGTTATTTGTACGTTGTGCTGAGAATTGGATTGATTGGTTTGTGTTTAGATGCTGCAGGTGTTGGTGTGTTTGCTTGCGGTTGGTTACTTCAGGTTGTTGTTTGCTGTGTAGCCAGGTGTACGCTGTTTTCGGGTTTGTGGTGTGTGAGTTTTCCGGGTATGTTTGATGGTTCTTTCAGTTCCTAAGTGAGTTGGGCTTTGACAATGTGACGTAAGTGCATTGTTGTACTTTAATTTGGTGATGTTGCCTGGTTTTATAGTTAATTTGCTTTATGCGTGAGTGGTTTGTTTACTCTGTGTCATTTGGTTTTGTGGTGTTGGTGGGTTTTCTGTGAGCTGTGGGTGTTGATTGCGCAGTTTTTTGGGTTTGCTTGCTGCAGATCTGTTTTGCTCGGCAATTGTGAATGACGCTTGGGGTTTTACGTAATGGCGGAAATGCGCTATGTTTGGTTTGGATTTTTGTTGTATTGCTCATGAATGCGGTATTCTGCAACTGGTTAGATTTAATGTTTATTATTATGAGGTTTGTAGGATGATGTGATTTCGTTCATGGTTTGTACGTTTGCTAGTAGTTCTTGTACGTCGTAATACATCGATAGGTTGTATGTTGTGATGCTAAATTACTGACGTGATTTGTGGTGCATGTTATTTGATTTGTGTGTTGTGTATTTGCAGGCGTTTTAATTTCTTTTACCTTTAGGGGATGGTTCTGAGGTTGATAGTTTCTGCGTTGCCTATTGGATGCGGTTGGATTACTGCCGTGCTGCTTTTTGTGGTACTTGATGTTTATGGTGTTAGGCTGAACAGTTTTGTTGGAGCTTGATAGTGGTTTTGTATTGCGTTTACAGACTACATGGTACACGAATTGATTACGGACGATTTTACACATGTGGTGGGTCATTCAAGTTAAGCCTTTCGTTTGAGTTTGGTTGTTGATTGTGTAACTGTCGTGTGTGGGACCGCAGTCTACTGGACGCAGGTTTATGGTGGTTGGGTTGTGAGTGTAGCTTGGGTTTTTATATGGGATCTTTGATGGGAAATTTTGCGCTTTTGAAAGTTATGTGTTTTGTGTTGAGTTTTCTATGGGATTTTGCTTGCTGAATTGTGTGGTACTTTGTGTGTATTTGACTCTGCTATTTTTGTTTAGGGTGTGCGCTATGCTCACTGGATGGTTGCTTTGGACCTTATCTTAATCTGAGCATGGGTTGGCAGTTTTTGCTTGGGTTGCTTAGAGGATTTGGGCGTTTGGTTGTATTAGTGTTAGATTATTAGTGTAGGTCGTGATTCCCTGTGTTGTGTGTTAAACTATAGGGGTTTTAGATGTGGTTTAGATATGTTGTAGGCATTAAGGTTTCTTTGAATTAATGCAAGGACTTTCCTATGTGTGTGGTATGTTATACGTGTTTGTATAGTTTGTTGCATAAGATGGTGTCGTACCAGTTTCAGGATAGCTTATCAAGGTGTTTCAGGCTACTTCCGGCTGAGTTTTCTTGCCGGTGTAGTGAGTGGTTTATGCAGGTGCGTGTTGATGTTTGTTAGTTCGGTAATTGTTTTGTTGGAGTGATCTTAATTGTGACACAATTTGCTTTACCGTGAGTTTGCTATTGATACAGTTGGTCTTGCGTATCGCTCGATGAGTTTGGTGTACCAAATTTGGGTGCGTTATCGTTGTTTACTTCTTTTATTGTGTGGTTTGTTATTTGCAAGTAATGATTGTGTCAGATGTGGCGGTCCATCTCTAAGAAGTGTGCAGACTGTGCCCGGAGGGATTGTATGAGTATTGCTGTCGATTTAGGCTTTGTGACTGTGTGCTTATCGTACACTCGAGTTCTTCCAACTACAGATTTGGGTACTCATAGGTTTGGTATTTGCGTGTAGAGTTTCGGGGTGGGTAGTTTTAGTAGGTTGACCGTGGTAATTTGGCGTTGAACTTGCGTTGTGTTAAGCGTTGTAGTGTTCCTGATTATAGTGTGCACCTTAGTAAGATAGTTAATGGATGATCGGTGTGTTATAAGTTCATACAAGATGGATTCGGTTTGGGTTTTACGGATGTGATTGCTTTGGGTGACTGTTGTGTGGTGACTATGTAGCTTTGGTAGATTCGGGTTGATTGACTTGTGCGTTTCGTTTGGCGTAATACCTGTTGTGATTGACTTTTGTGTTTGCTGCGTGTAGGTAGGGTTTGGTGGCACGTGCTGGTAGTAGGCTTCTGAAACTCTTAAATGGTTGCTGCCTTTTGGATACTGTGATAACGCCTGGGGAATTGGTCACGCTTGTGGGAGCGTGGCTGCATCCTGTGCGCTACTTGTGTTGTGGGGTGGCCGGTGTGGAAGCCTGAGACTGCAGTTTATATGGGCTTGAACGCCGTTTTGACGGTATACATGAATTTTAGACTATCCGACACTTGTTGCTGATATGTGGGTTGTAGATTGGCGTGTATTTTGGTTGCATGGAGTTTGGTTTCTTTTCTGGTAGTTTGTGCTAGCTGCCTTGCTGAAACTGGTTGCTGGAGGGTTGATATAATATAAGGCCATATACAGGACTTCAGGTTGTGGTTGCTGAGGTGTCTATTTTGGGTGTTTTGTTGTGTGGGTTTACAACATTTGCTGGGCTTGAGGCTGCTTTATGTGTATTTTAGGTGGGGTGACCTAGGCTTTAAATTCTGACGTTTCGGCATTAGCGTGGGAATGTGCTTTGGTTCTACGCACAGCCAGGGCTTCTGGGTGCCTGTGGGTGGGTTTGCGCGTGGCCGGTGGTGTGTGTTTGGGCAGATTTGCTGTGAGTTTGGGGACCTGTGCCGTGTGCCTGATTTGTGTTTTAGATGCTTGGATGGTGCGGGATTTTGGTGGTTGCATTTTGTGTTGCTTTGGATGTTGTACTTTTGGTGTGTATGGTATTGGCCATGGTGCTTGTTTGTTGAGGGTTGGTGGGTACACTATTATGGAATTTGGTTTCGTGCCGGGGTTCTTTTATGGAGGTTTGCACCGAACGCCTTGGTGAAACGGTTTGCTGGAGGGTTGATATAATATAAGGTCGTATAGGAAGTTTCAGGTTGAGGTTGCTGGGAGTGCGTTTACTTTGGGTGGTTTTGCTGTATGGTGAATTGCGTTACAGTCTGGAATTGGGCTGATTTATGTGAATTTTGGTGGAGTGTTCTAGGCTCTCGAATGCCTGGTGTTTTGGTATTGGTGCGGGTGTGTTTTGGTGTGCGTACAGTTAGGGGGAGGTCTGACGTGGGGTGAGTTTTCGATTGGGCTGGTGTACGCCTAAGTGGATTGGTGGGAATTTGCGGGTATGTCTGCGCCGCGTGCTGGATTTGTGTTTTAGATACTTGGACGTTGTGGGGTTTTGATGATTATATTTGTGTTGCCTTGAATGTTGGGTTTTGATAAACACATGGGTTTGGGCATGGGTTGCTTGCTGAGGTATGAGCGTGTACAATAGTATGGATTTGGTTGTGTGACAGGTGGTTTCTTTTCGGGGGGTTTGCATTGAACGCCTTGGTGAAACGTTTTGCTGGAGGGTTGATATAATATAAGGTCGTATAGGAGGCTTCAGGTTGAGGTTGCTGGGAGTGCGTTTATTTTGGGTGGTTTTGCTGTGTGGTGAATTGCGTTACACTCTGCATTAGGCTGATTTATGTGAATTTTGGTGGGGTGTTCTAGGCTCTCGAATTCCTGGTGGTTTGGTATTGGTGCGGGTGATTTTTGGTGCGCGTACAGTTAGGGAGGTCTGACGTTGGGGTGAGTTTTCCGTTCGGACTGAAGTACGCCTAGGCGGGTTAGGCGGGAATTTGTGGGAGCGGTCTGTGTCACGTGCTGGATTTGTGTTTTAGATACTTGGATGTTGTGGATTTTGATGATTGTATTTGTGTTGCCTTGAATGCTGGGTTTTGATAAGTACAGGGGTTGGGTATGGTGCTTGCTTGCTGAGGTAGGAGTGTGTACACTATTATGGATGTTGGTTGTACGACAGGGGGTTTCTTTTCGGGAGGTTTGCATTGAACGCCTTGGTGAAGTGGTTTGCTGAAGGGTTGATATAATATAAGGTGGTATGGGTAGTGCTTTGTGTTAGGGTCTATTGTGTACTTGTAGGTTAGTGACGTGGCTTGTATGGGTGTATTTTACGTTTGGTTCCTGTTTGACACACGCGGGTTGCAGGGTTTATATTCTGCTGAGGGTGTGTTGTGGGTGTTTGGGATTATGCTTGGATAGGGGACACATATTATGAGTGAGTTGTTTGGTTGTATGTTGCTGGGTTGGGCTTTGCAGTGGGTTAACGTGATGCAGAGCAGATGATTTTGGAGTGCCGTGCATTGTGATTTCGGAGGTGTTGTGTGTGGTGTGTTGATTTCGTGTGGATGGGAACGTGTTACCAAGGTCGATGGGTTTGTAGCATTGACCACACTCCTGGGATTGATTACACTTGCTTTTGTGGATGCCTGGAGTAAGTGCGGCTCATGGTGATTCTGTTAGAACGGTTACGGGTGCAGGCGTGGTGGTACATGTATTAGTTCCAGAAGGTTGCATGTGGGTCATAGTTTTGATTTCTGAAACCTTTTGCTTGGAGTGATTTTAGTTGTGATTGTGTTTTGATTGTGTTGGATTGTCACTTAGTGGTCTGTGGTAATGTTTGCATTTATTCTTTTGTTGGGTGTAGGTCGGTCGGTAGGTATTATGTTTGCAGATGTTTTTGTGTTGTAGTTGCTGTGTCATTTGGTTACGATTTGGGATTCAACGCCATCTAGTGTGTAAGTTAGAGTGCTTCACGGCGTTACTGGTTATGGAGTTCTGTGTTTCTTTGGGTTGTATTGGTTTACCTCCAAGATTTTTAAGTTTAGATTTAGCATGATGACAGTTCATGCTTTTGGTGGGATAGCTGCTGGGACTTGGGTGGGTTGCATGCGTTTAGTTCCGTAGATCTTGCGGTAACTGCATTTGCAATTGAGGATTGCTGGCCGCTGTTTTTTTAGGTGATATGGTTGTGATTCTTTGAACTTTGGTGTGACATGTTGTTGGTTTGGTAAAGGTTTTCATATCTAGCATGAATCTCTTCCATTCTGGGACTGAGCTGGTTGACTTGAAATGTGGGTGGTTTAATGGCTTATAATGTATTGCTGATACTTGTTGTTTTCATGTTTGGTTAATGTGTTTTGAATTACATTGCTGTTGAGGAGTTGGTAATTGCGTGATAATTTATTAGATTGGAGGGTTTGGTGAATTGGCGGGTGCACGCGGTGATGGTGTTGTGTTTTGTAGGTGCTGGAGGTTGTCTTTGGTAGGTTTTGTGGTTTTGATTACTGTTGGGTGTTACAGCTGAGAGTGGCTATGTTGCTTTGGGTTTGTTCGGGAATATTGTTGTGTTGCCAGCTCTGAAGTGCTATTGTGTTGTTTACTTAAATGTTGATGTGAGTTTATGATTTATACTGCATAAGTAGGTTTGATGTGTTGGGGATGCTTGCTTTTCGATAGGTTAGGTTTTGGCAGCTCGGGCGATTAGGGGTGTGTTTAATTACATGATGTTTTGCCGTGTTAAGGGTTGTACTATGTGTTCATGATTTAGGTGACTGGTTTTGTACTCTGAGAGTTTGTTAGTTTCGCTGGCTTTGGGTTTAATGGTAAATACGCTGTGGGCTGATACTAGTGTGCCGAGGGCTATGGTAGAACGTGAATTTGGCGTGATTGGTGGTTGGAGGCCTATAGTAGTTTGTTGGATAATGCATGGTTGTAGGTGGTGGTGTGCATGTTTGTTATTTGAGTGTTTTCGACATGCAATTAGTGTATGTGCACACCATGTTTTATTACTTACTTGTGGCGGTACTTGCTATAGTATGCTTTTGAGATTTTGTGTGTGTTGATTTAGCGCAAGATTTTGTTACTAACAGGTGGACTTGTTTGCGGAGTATGATTCATTGAGTTTGGTTTAAATGCCTTAATGGTTGTTGGGTTCAGTGGTTTGCCTCATTTCTGGATGTGATTGACTGGTTACTTACCTTACGTTTGTTGTGGCTGATTTGATACTATAATTGGTGTTTGCTTAGTTGTGCTTGCAGGCGCCAGTGTAGACTTGGTTGATTTGGGTTTATGGGTGCGTTTGATTTGTGCAAATATTTATCTGGACGGATCCGATGGTTGCGTGCATGGGATGTGTGAATGCTTGCATTGCTTTAACATTGTAGGTTGGGAGTTCTGTGATTTCCGTATTTACTGCTAGATTTGGCCAGTTTGTGTGTTTTGTCAGGTTAACCGTGATTATACCTGCGTGATGGTGGGGACGCTTGCTTTGTGGATGCTTATTATGGGATTATTGTATTTATGGAGTACGATGGGATTTATAGTTTACATTGATTTTGGTGTTTGTGTTTGCGACAGTACAGTTACTGGTGTTTACAACTTTCAATTGAGCCAACTTTGGTTCTTACTGATTTTAGGGACTTTGCATGGATTGCTATTAGGTTTACTATTGCGGTGTGTAGAGATATATGGTACTGAGGAGTTTTATATGTTGTATTGATATGTTTACTTGATTTCGTTGATGATGATACAAGTAAGTTTGATTGATTGTAATAGTTAATTTTATTGTTTTGAAATATTATTACATGTAACTGCATTTGTGATTTATAGTTTCATACATTCTGTGGACAGTTTTCTTGCGATTGAACTCGTTGTTTTATACTTAAGCGTTATATGATATTTGTGTTAAATTCGTTATTGGATGATTCGTGGTTTACTTGTATACGTAGATACTGTTTGGTTGTGGTTTGCCCGTGGATTGTGGGGTGGTTATGTCGTTACGTGCAGTATGGGTTTGATAGTGGTTTTGGTTGCATTGGTGGCTGACAGGGTGTGTGAGTGGAGCTACCAGCTTCTGAATTATATACTAAAGGCGTGCTGTATACTGGAGGGCGCTATGTTGTGGTGCTCTTTGAGGGTTTGCTGAACGGGAGTTTTGCGTACCTTATAGTGATTGAGTTTAATACGCATTTGCTTTACTGATTTGGGAATGAGTTTTGAGATGTTCCATTGTGTTATGGGTTTTAGGCTTTGTGATTACCGATTTTCATTAGTTTAGTGCATAACGCATAGCTTATGCAGGATGTTGCATGTGTCGTGCATATTTTAGTATTGTGGGAATTGTTTAAATGCGTGGATGGACTAATGAATTAGTGTTATTGTAATAGTTATTAGTTGATGCAATGCTATTCTGTTATTACGTGATGATTCGCTTATTTGTTTAGTGCTGTATTCTGCTTTAAACTTAAAATTTAGTGTATGTATGTTTAGACTTAACTGCTATGCTGCATTACGCCTGCGTGCTTTGTGATTGTGTGCTGATTATTGGTGTTCCGTGTTTCTACATGATTAATTGGCACTCTTTTTGTTTGGTTGCTTCATACTTAGCATTGTGGGTATACTTAGTTCAAGAGCCAAGGTGTTTTAATTAGGTTGTAAGGTGTTTTTGGATTGTTGTATTGTTGTTGTGCTTGTGCTCTATGTTGTGCTAGGTTGCTTTAAGTGTACTATTTAATGTATTGTGGGTTCTTTATTATTTTATTTGGACGCTTGCAGGAGGCATATAGTGATTGCTTTTCATAGTTGGCGGAGGCATGTAGATTCCGCATATCTGGTAGCTAGCAGTTTGGGACGTATATAGTGGTGCGGCGCAGAATAGATTCAGTTACTAGTGGGGTGGTGGTGTTTACCTTTTTCATGCAACTTTCGCTTTGTAATTGTTACCATAAATAAGATTTATAGTTATGCTTATGAGTTTAGTTTTGTTGGACGATGGTTTGATTTGTTTATATGTTGCTTTGGTGGTACCTAGTTAGATTATTTTCGATTTTAGGTATGATGATTGGCAAGAGTGATACTTTAGGGGCTTGTGAATGTCGATTGCGTGTTGCTGAATGACACGTTACTAAGCGTATTAGGTTTACGCCGTGTTGGGTGCATGATGGGGCCTTGTTACATTGTTGGGTGGTTGTGAGCTTCGGGTGCGCTGATTTAGCTGTATGGCTTGGGCGAAGCGTGATTGTGTTGTTAGTAATTGCGTTAATGTTTGAGTTCGTATATTTTTGATTCGCTTGTTGGTATTGTATTGGTGCTATTCGTGTTGTTTATGTGAGTTTGATTATGTAATTGCGGGAGACTTCTTTGTAAGTGTGTCTATATTCATGTATACGTGTTTGATGGTTTGCTATTTGTGGGCAGGTTTGTTTAAAGTGAGGTTTATGTTGTGGTGATCGGTTAGGATCAAAGGTGGTATATTCCTTATAGGTATACAATGTATGCACCTATTAGGTACCTTTATGGTGTTGTATGTGTTTCTAGCTATCAGCGTGAACATAATATTAGGTAGTGGTTGTTACGGGACGCTTTTGGTAGGGCATAATGTGGTATCGGTTAGTGGTTGGTATTGTGTGTTTCGCTTGTGCAGGATTGGGCGTGATTGCAACTATAGTTTGGGTATGATTTGCGTTAGTTTTTGTCGTTGATTTGAGTTTATGGTGTTAAGTTTGTTTCCTTATAGCAATTCTTTAGTTTACTCCTGCACTTGAGGGTGGTTACTGCTGCACGATGACTACTTGTTCTTTATATCTTTGCCGAGTTATTTTGGTGTGAGGCGTTTAGTTTTGTGTTGCGTACTGGTACTGTTGTGGAGTATAGCGTGCAGATTATGTTAATAGGTTGCATTGTTGGTGAATGGTTTTCCGGGTGTAACTGTTAGGTTATGCTTGTAGTTTGTATGGTGTACTGCTTGTTGTTGGTTGGAATTTGGTTTCGTGTTATAGTTTCCTATAAGTTGTGTTAGACTTGAACTGTTCCTGTGTGCGGTTAGCGGTTAGTTGTTTCGGAAGAGCTACTTAGGTTGTCGTGGGCATTGTGAATTGGTGGTGTATTGCTTGTAGCTTGTGTGCAGATTTGTTCGTGGGACGTTTACAAGGAGTGTGTGTATTGGTGACTTGTTTAGTGGTTTTCGGTTTGGTGGTTTGCAGTGTGCACAGGAGTTCTTGCGCGTTTTTGTAGGTTTGAGCGATGCACTGCGCTTGGGGTTGGTGGATTTGTGGTTGTGTTGGTTCTGTTGTTTTTTTGATTGGAAGGCTAGTTAGTTGCTGTATTTGAGGGTTTGTTTTGCTTTCTGTGTGCTTTGGAATGTTGTTTATATGACAGTTTGTAACTATGGTTGTACTTGCTGTGCTTTAGTTTTGTGGATATTGTATAAGAGGTGTTACGTTGTGAGGGTTTTACATACTATAGTTTAGTTGAGTGCATTAAATGTGTATTTGTAATAGTATAAGATTCGCATTTGTTTAGTTGTTATTACAGATGAGTTAACTTGTATTTGATTTGCTGTGAATGCTGTTTTACTGTGTATGCGGGCCAGGGGTGACATATTTGTAGTGACTTTGATAGATGTAAGTGTTAGCGAGTTACGTGAGTGTAGATGATTCGTTGTGGGGTGTTGCTTTATGTTGGTTTTAGCTGCGTGGATGGTTACTATACAATTTCTTCGTTTATTGTTCGCTTACTGTGGGTTTATTGCTTGAATGTTATTGAACGGGGATTTGTTGCACTGTAGCGAGGATTGCGTTTCCTGTGAGACTTGTGTAGCTTTACTATGTTATAATGAATAAGTACCTTTACTTCGGTGAGTGCTACTTGATTGCGTGTGTGGGGTGTTTAAGTTGATTAGGATTCTTTGGTAGGCTTTGTGACTATTTGTTTAGTTGTTAAGTTTGCGGATGGATGTGTAGGTGTAGTAGGGGTTTGTGGTTGACTGTGATTGCACGTTGCAGTGCGGGTTGGTGTTGCCTGTGATTGAGTGTTGGGTGGGTTTGTTGTGTCGCACTGTGCATTGGCTGTGGGGTTGCATTATGGACTTGCATTAGGAGGCTGCGTTGCTCTGTGGAATTTGATTTGATATTTTAAGGTGGGTTAGTGTGGTTTGATTGCAGGTTTGGTGACTCCTTGGTGTGTTTGGTTATAATGGTTGCCACAGTATTATTTTACTACGCACCATGTATCATGTTAGTTTGGGTTAGGATACGGAGGTTGGGTTGTAGTATTGCCATTATAGCTGTGGGGTTGGTTTTACTTGCGTTAAGTGGACTGGCTGATTTAGTGGTTTAGGTCTTAAGTGTTTTGTGTATATTACTGTGCGGTTTTCTGGTTGGTGTTATTATGTGTGATTCTTACACATGATTTAGACACTATGGATGGTTAACTTTACGGTGTTAGGTCTAGTTTTTGGTGCTGTTGTTGATACGTGTTATTATCTTGTAGTCTTACTTGCTTTAGTTCTGGTGCCAGGTTCTGAGTTTATTGTGAATTAGTTTTGTGAGGGTTGTTTAGTTGACATAGCGGATCAAAGTGTTTAATTAATTAGTTTGCTAATTTGCGCTCTGAGACTACGATTTGTGACAGGTGGAAGCCGGTTATGGTAAGTGTACAATGATTTGCCCAGCATTGTTGCGAGAGTTTGCTTGGTTATGTTATAATTTTGTTATTGTATGTTTGACAGTTCTGCCAACGATTTGACTTGAAGGTGTATTGTATTGTGATCTGCTGTATATGTTGCTTGATGCGTCTAGCGTTCCAAATAATTACTGCATTGATTACCATATAGTAGTAATTTGTGCAGTGAGGTTCCCAGTGGGTTGCATGGGTATTGTTTGTTTTGAAATGAGTTGGGCAATAAATATCGCAGCGTTTCTGCCGAGTCTAGAAACTATGTTAAGACCCTGCAGGCTTTGCTTTGCCCGAGTTGTAATTGTTGCCTGTGGGTACCTGTTGGTTTGATTGGTTTGGGCCTGCTCGGCGCCGACAGGTTTAAGAGTTGGTGTGGTTGGGAACTGTGATTTTAAGCGTTGTGCGTGTATTATATAAGGCGTTTATTCGTTGCTTTATTAGACGTGCGGTTACTCGGGTTTATGCATTGGTTGTACTTTATTTCCTGGGGTGCGGTCGGCAACGGGTTTGGTGGCGATTGCTAGTTGCGTAACTTTCGCTGAGTTCACGTGTTTCTTCATTTGTTTTGGTTAGCATAGCATTGCATGGGTGTAGCAGCCAATTCTTTGTGATTGTAGCTGGGTAGGACACATGTTTTATGCTGCTTGAAGGCTGGCGGGCTGGCATGGGCTTGCGTACGATTTAAGTTTTAATACTGGACCCGGGGCAATGCATTTTCTTGTGTCTGCCTGTATGGGTCTCGTTGGTTTTATGTTTTGTGTGATTTGAGCTGTTGCGACAATGTTTATGTGTTTTAAGTTTCATGAGTTTGTTTTCAGAGGAGGTATCCTGCATTCCTGGATTTGTTTGGTTTGCAGTTGCGGGGGTTGTGCTACCTGGATGCTTCTAGAGGTTTTGCGTTTTGTTTGTGGGGTGTTTACGCCTAGTGTTTTCGTTGAAGTGCGATTACTGTGGTGTTTGTGTAATGATTGGACCTGGAGTGGTGCTACGTGATTGTTGGTGGCGCCTCGGGAAGTGTTGTTAGTGGAGGGTTGTTGTAACATACCCAGTATTAGGTAAATTTGGCATTTAATTCGAGGCGTTAGCTTCATGGGATTTGAGGGTTTTCTGAATTATGCTATTTGCGAGGGTTCGGGTATTTGGTTTTACGGCATGTACCTTAGAGTGATGATGGTATTGGTGTGCTGATGATGAGTGTTTTTAGTGCTTATTGGCTTATGTTTGGGGACAACGTGGGCTGTCTTTCTGGGTTTACTGTCGCTTTTGTGTTGGAGGTGTTTGTAGGAACGATGCGGGGAGCCGTCACGGACGTGCGGGCAAGACGCCTTTTGGCTTGATCACTGTGGTAACTGAAGGTTGGTGTACTTGGTTATATGTACACTTTTCGTGTATTTGTGGGTTTGCGGGGTGATAGTTTTTAGGCTTGATTTAACGCGCATGTGGATGTGTATATTATTGACTTGGTTGTGATTTGTGATTTGGACGGCTATGTGGATGCGTGTTTGGCTTACGACGGTGGGTTGGGGTGCGTGCCGCGGTTAGCTTGCCTGCTGGAGGGTTGATATAATATAGTCTCTATTAGGTGGATTTGACGTTTAATTTCGGGTTTCTAGATTTCTGAGGATTTGAGTGTTTCGGAGTATGCGGTTTTATATATGCTAGGATGTCTGGTGTGGCCAGGGCACTTTAGAGTGTTGACGATAGGCCGTATCTTGTAGGGTTTTCGATGCTTATTGCTATTTGTGTTTGGGTGCATGCCGACCTTTCTTTCTGGAGTTGCTAGAGCGCCGCTTGGGGTGCGGGTTTTGTAGGCATGTTGTGGGTCTTTGGTGCAGGTGGGTGCGCAAGGTTACGTTTGTGCTTGGTTGCTGGGTTCCCGGCGCTTGGGATTGCAGTTGTTCACACATTCGTTTTGATGAGTACTTGTAGGGTTTTGTGGTGTGACAGTTTTTAGGGTTGTTTTGACGGGTATGTGGATGTGCTTAATTCTTGTGCACACTTGGAGTTCGCCGTTTTAGATGGTCATGCGGGAGTGTGCTGCATTTACGATGGTAGGTTGCGTGTGCCACGGGACACCTGCGTGCTGGAGGGTTGATATAATATAGTCTTTATTAGGTGAATTTGACGTTTAATTACAGGTTCCTAGATTCCTGGGATTTAGGGTTTCGGATTGTGATGTTTTACATCTGATTGGATGCGTGGATTGCGGACAAAGCACTTTAGTGTGTTGACGATATTTAGTATCTTGTAGAGAGTGTTTTTGGTGCTTATTATTCCTTGTAGTTGATTGCAGGGTGACCTTTCTTTCTGGAGTTGTTGTGGTATTGCGTGTGGTGCGGGTTTTGTAGGTATGTGGTGGAACCCTGACAGGGGCGATTGTGCAAGGTTAATTTTGCACTTGGTTGCTAGGTGCTGACGGCTGGATTTGCAGGTGGGTGTATGCAAGTTGTGGTGCAATTGCAGGGGTTTTGTGGGGTGTGGCAACTTTTAGGATTGTTTTGGCTGGGCTGTGGATGTGCATAATTCTTTTGTGTGTTTGGGAGTTGCCGTTTTAGCTACTTTGCGGGAGTGTACTTAGTTTACAATGGTGGGGTGGGTGTGTGCTGTGGGAAGCTTGCCTGCTGGAGGGTTGATATAATATAGGTGTAATCTGTGTGTGGGGTGGTTTATTTTGTTAAAAATGTTTGAGAGTTTGCTTGTTTACACTGGTTGTTATGTCTGGTGGGTAGGCCCGTGGGTTTGAGATTTGCCGAGGGTGGGTTTTAGCGCCTGGGAACACTTGGGTATGGTGTGCAACAATGGGTTTGCATTTTGGAAAGTTTGTTGGGTTGGAGCTTCATGAGGGTGATTATGTTTGCTGATGCGATTGAGTGTGATGTCCGATATGGTGTGGAATGCCTAGAATTCTGTGCATTGGAGTGCCCCACTTGGCGTTTGAGTTGTAATAGTGGGTATAGAGCTTGCGCTACATGGTGTTAAATTCTATGTCTTTTGTGGATTGTGGTTTGGGTGACCTGATTTGTGTGGGTTGGACATTGATTGGCTACTAACTCACACTTGGTGTTTATTTGATATTTTGATTATCTGTGCTTACGATGTGTTGTGGCGTTTGAATTTTGTTATGCCACGTGGTAGTATTGGTGTTGTATCTTTTTGTATTGTTGCTGCGTTTATGGGTAGGTTCCCAGTGGGCTTGTTAACTCTCTCAAAGTGTGAACTTTGGTGGTTGGTGTTGTGCGGGATTGTTAGTGTTTGTTTTTAGTAGATAGGTCACGATGCTCCATGAGGCATGGTTGTTTGCTAGTAGGTGATGGTTTGCATTGCAGTGGTGTTTGCGTTGCTACGAGGGTTAATGGTTTAGGGGTTGGTTGTGATAAGCATGCGTGGTGGTTGATGCTTGTGGTGCGGGTTAAGGTGAGGGGTTGTTGAATTTTAGTATGGGTGTTTTGATGGGTACTTGAGTTGCTTGTGGGGCAGGGTGTTGTAAGTGTGGGTTCATGGTTTAGGGTAGGCAAGTTTGTATCCGTGTGATTTGTGGTTGTGTGCAGTGTTTTGGATTTGTGTCTTAGGTGATGTTTGTCGGTTATATGTTAAGTTGTGACATTGGGTGCGTTTGTTGGGTTTTGAGTGCTACGCGTTTGGAAGGTTTGTGATTGTGGATGTGTGGTGCCCTAGTTGTGTGGATAGCGGGTTAAACTTGTGGTGTGTAGGTTGCAAATTTAAATTTGTAGTTGGTGTTTTGCTTTATGCCGGGTAGAATCTTCTGATTGGTGGTTGTTAGATGTTGACTTCTGGGTTAATGTTTCGGTTTTATGTTGAATAATTCTCACGAGAGTTACCCGGCAATGTGATCAGTGTTTGATTGGTTAGATTAAAATGTGTTGCCTAGTAGATTGGTATATGTATATGATTTCATAGGCCTGCAGTTTGGGTACGTTGCTTGGTGACTTCGAGCTTTGAGGGGATGTGTTTGAACCTTCACTTATTGTGGGCCGGTAAGTGATGTTGTGGTTATATGTTTGGTGGTTATGTTTTAGGTTTTTGGGTTTCTAGTTGGGTGCTACATGTTAGTTGGGCTTGTGTTGGTATCTTGCATTATGCTTTTGGTAGTAGCTGTTTAGCTTGCTGAATGCTGGGATAACACGAAAGCGAGTTGGTGGTTTATCCTGTGTTGACTTGGTGATGTTTATAATGTGTCTAGTGATTTAACGTTCAATGCACATGACAGGCATTCAGGTTTAGGGCACTTTGCGTTGGGCTGCCGATTAGTGCGTTGTTTGATTGGTCACTGATTTGTTGTATTTATGACTTACTTCCTACTTGTGGATTTAGCCTGCTTGCAAGGTTAATTTGGAGCAGCGAGGCTGATTTTATTGAGATTAAGAGGTGTGAGGTGTATTACTTGTTGGTTGTGCATGGTTTTAATTGATCCTTATAATTATGTACCTGAAGTGTTGTTTGATTTGGTCAGCTGATAAATTTAGGGCTGTTGATGTTAATATAAGCCTGTATTGGTTACGTGGGTGTTATGCGAATAGTTTGTGAGCTGTATTTTAATGCGCACATTTTATTGAGTTGCTTACCTGGCTTACGGTTTTACACTGGTGAAGAGGGCGTTCTGGGTTGATAGTGCTGCGTGTAGTGTGAGTGGCAGAGTTGTCACTGGATTTATACAGTTTGCTTTATTATGTGTATTTGTATTCCTAAAGTGTTTGCAGGGTTTGATGTGCACGCTGGGGTGTGTAGTTGCGGGTAACGGTAATGCGACGATTAGCGCGTTTGTGAGTTTAACGGGATTGAAATTGCGCGTTGTTGACGTTCGTTTGATCTAAATTGATACGTTGGCATGTGATGGTTAACTTTGCTAAACAGTGTGTAGTTGGGTAGGGTATTAGGTGGGCCATTATGATGCTGTGGGTCTTTGAGTGCTGGGAGTAGGTTTGTAGGATACTTTGTAAAATTTAGTTTGTGACGTGGTATTATGTTGTGCGTATAAGTTTAATTCGAGGTGTGTGTATATGAGTTTGGGGCGGGTGTGGTGCTTTAATTCTTCCACGTGGACACTTACTTTTACGGTATAGCATTTACAATCTTACACGATTTATACTTTTGTGTATTCGCTTTGCGTGCTAGGTGGGTTTATTGACATTTGGTGATATACTTAATTAATGTGTATGTTGACTATAGATTTGTAATTGTGCATTGTAGGTTATCTTTAAACTATGTTAAGTGGCGTTGTTTACTGTGAATGTGTGTATGAGGGATTGCGAATCTTGGGGTTCTTTAGGTATAACTGTGATGTGTGTGATTGTGGAGTGAGTCTGTTGGTATTGCTGTATCTGAGACTTTGTGGGTTGAGCCGGTCGTGTTGCCATTTAGGATTGCTGTGTGATACTATTTTACTGTGAGTTTGATAGTTTGTTAGCTTTTTAAGTTGGGCATTATGTTGACTTGTGTGGGTTTTATACAGGATTGTATTATATATGTTAAAGATAACTATTAGACTGATTGAGGTGTACGTTTTAATTGCTGGAGGTTTCTTTGCGTTGTGGAATTGCTTGGTAGGTTGTTCGCCAGGATCTTTTGTGGGCGAGGCTTACGGGAATGCTAGGTTGGTTTGGTTTCTTAAGTGAAGGGTTCTTACTTTATTATGTTGGGTAATTTGTTATAGCCATTGATTTGGGCAGTATTAGTGACTTCGTTTGAAGTATCTTGCTGAAACTTAGGTTAGTTCTTTTGGGGTTTGTAGTTGGTGTGATTGCAGTTACTTCCTTCGGGGATTGTTACTTGTTTTGTTTGGTGTATATGTGTAGTGGGCGTTTCTTGCTATGGTTTAAGGTGGTTAGTGCCGACAGTGCGCATGGCGATTCGGTTACGGTTGTATATAGATACTTGCACTGTAGGCCTGTTGTGGGAAACTTAACAGCGTGATAAGGTTGGTATTGCCAACTACGTGAGAGGCACGTATTTGTATTGAGATCCAAGGATTGTTGTGCTGTGATGTGGCTGTGATTTCATTGATTGCACATGATCCGCCGGCGTTGCGCTGTTGGATTTTGATGATTTTTGTGTTTGCATGAATTAGAGACGGGTTGGTTTAGATTGGCTTGTTTCCTGTTGATGTGGTTTATAATCTTACATTTTGGTAGGTATGGTGTTATGGTTTGCAATTTTAGTATTCATGAATTCGACTGCACCTGATTAAAGGTGTGCTGATTGTACACTTATTAGTTCATGATGTTTGAATTAAGTGTTGGTGCGTGTAGGTATGGTTCCCTGTGTATGGTTGCATGTGTGGTGAAACGGGCGATTAACACCATATGTTATGGAAGCGCACTCTGTAAGGTGTTGTGTGACTAGGTTTAACATTCCTTGATTATTTGCTGATATAGGCCGAAAGGGGTTTGTGATTACTTAATTCATGCGAGAGGGGTGTAATGCTTCTAGTTTATGCCTGATCCACTATTTGAATTTTGAATTACGTTTAGCTTTTGGGGCGGGTGATAAACAAATAGGATGTGTTGCGTATTTGGTTTGCATGCAGGGTAAGTCTAACTTTTGGTAAACCTGTTGATTGGTTTTGATTCTGGCGTTTTAAATGATTGTTTGCTATTACCTGTATTAGCTGGGTGGTTTACGTAATTTCAAATCTTTTATATTAGTTTGTGAGTTTGTTTTCGTTTGTGTGTGTGTTTTATGCATTGCTACTTCTACTCTTTTATGAGTTGTGTTGTTGACTGTAGTTTGACTTTTGGTTTAATGAGTGTGTACATGGGTTTTATTTGAAATTTAATTTGTGCTGGTAGTTGCTGTAGTTTGGATTAATCCATAAGTGGTGTGTAGCTTGTGTAAGGTGCATTTGTGCCATTGAAAGGTAGTTTACATGATTGTTAATGATTACTTTGATGCTTTATAGATTAAATGTGATGATTGTGTATACCAAGGTGTTTTATGTTGTACGATAGTTCAAAATGTGAGTTTACGATAAGTGAGTAATAATTTTAATTTTATTTTTATTATTACAATTAGTTATATTTGCGCTGTGTTGGTATGATGTTTGAATCTTTGGTGTTGAATATGGGTGCATTTTATACTGTTAATGTTGTTATGCAAGTGCTTACTGTGGGTTAAAGTTTACAAGGATCTGAGGTATGCACTATGTAATGGAGTTTCGCTGGTATTTAGGTTGACTATGTGTTAACGATGTGTTCAGATTTGGTGGTTGCATGAGGGCTTGCTGTGGTCAACGATTTTACTGCTAATATATCTGGGTGGTTTGTAGTTGCTGGAGGGATTGTTACTTTACTGGTATAGGTATGCTGTAGGGTGCTGCAGAGTATGCTAGCGCGTGCCTGTGCCAGGATTTGATGTGTTCGCGCAGTGAATTGTTTGTTTGGTATTGTTACGAGTATACTGGTGTTGCTGCACGTTTTGTGGGTTTGTGTATGCTTAGAGTAACTAACTGTTTACTTGTACCTGATGTTTAGTAGTTTGATGCTTTACACGTTGTATATTAAGAATTAAGTTAATGTATTGTTTTCGTAGTTGCGCGCTACAGTTTGTAGTTGTTTATTAGTGTGTAGGGTGCCTAGTTGCCTGTGGGTGTTTGTGTGAGTTATATTTTATTATATTAGGAAGATATGAATTTAGTAGGTCTGCTGTTTGCGAACTTATTTGGGTTGGTTTATTGTGGTTGGCAGGGTAGTTTGTGGGTTAATGACTTTTAGATGGTGGGTTTGTTTGCACATTGTACTTTATTGCGTCCTTTTGTTATGCGCAGAACTTTGAATTGTTTGCCGTTTATGTTTTGCTACAACGATTTTGATTTTGGCTGTATTTACACGTGGGGGGGGTGACACATGTAACTTACTTGTTGATGGTTGTTAATTACAATAGTATGATGCCTGTTTCATTGTGTGGTGTGGTGTTTTATTACAAAATGAGTAGCTATTAGCTATATTCATTTAAGTTGTTTGCAAGTTTCATGATGTGTAGATTTCCAGGAGTGTTGTGCTTCTGTGTGATTGTATGAAACGTTGGGGTCAGTTAAACTGCTGGTTGGGGTGTTTGGATTCAGTTACTTTGATGATGTGTTAGAGCCATAGCTGCAGTTTTTGACGATTGATCATATATTAGTGAATGCTTGTTACTTGTGGGCTTGAACGTTTTTTGGATGTTGTGTCGAGGTTTCTTTGCGTGTATGGTCACCGATTTGCTTATTTTGCTTTTAGTAGCGTACTGTTATAAATTTTGGGAATGCAGTTACTGTGCTAACAGAGGAATCTTGAATGCAGTTCTGATGGAGTATACGATTGTGCGCCTGAGGATGGTTCGCTTGTGATTGCTTTAAAGTGCAAGCTTATGCAGCTATGTTGCTGCGTGCAGGCTTATCTTGTGAGACGTTTTACCTGTTCTGTTGTTATGCAACTCCTGGATGTATCTCAGTTTGTAGATGTGCGTTTACATACCGTCATTTGTTGCTTTATTTGACAGTTGGTGTGAGTGTAACTATCTGTTGGTGGGGTAGTGGATTTTGAGAATTTGCGTGAACGTGGGTTATGTGAGTTTGTGATTGTATAATGGTTATTTTACAGTTTCGTGTGGTGTGTTGTGCGCTATATTGGTTTGGGGAAAGTTGGTGCATGCAGGGGATTGTTGTGACGGTGACAGACTTTTTATGTGTCGTTGTGATTTGAGGCTACCTGTATTAATATATTTTATTGGCAGTTATATGGTTTCTACATGCTTTAAGTTTGTAGTTGTTTGTTTTTTGGTTTGCGTGTGGTTAATGATAATTTATATACGTGAGTTGTGTTACAATATGTGTTTGTTATGGGTTATAATTTCTTTAAACTTAAATATGGCTTGCTAACGAGATTTTGTAGGTTGTATAACACATGTAGTTTATACATTATTTACAATGTGCGGGTGTGTGAATTGTGAGTTACACCATTTGTGGACTAGGGTGCTGTGCGTGTTGTGGAGCCGGTTTGGTGCTGTTGCGAGTATGTGGTTGGTTTAATGTGTTTGCTTGCTGGATAACGTGTGGACATTCAGCTCGGTTTATAACTTTCAAGTTCGTTTTTATGCTTGGCGATATAGCTGTTAAAGTTCGATTTGGTGGCGTGCTTGTGGTAAGTTTTAGCGATTCAGGTGATGTGGGGTTTAATGTGGCTAGTTTGGCAGTTTGTTGTAGTTATTTGGATGGGTTTTATGTAGGTTGATTTATTTGCTGTTTTATTGGTGTTATGATGCTTCTTGAGTTGTTATGATTATTTAGCATTGATACATTGTCACTTAATGTAATAGTTATAATTTTCATAGTTTTGTTTCGGTGTTATTACAGTTTATTGATGCGTGTGATGTTTTGTTGTTTACATAGAAGTGCTTATTGGTGGTTTCGGATGACTATATTTGTTGTTTAGTGGTTGTGACTTATGTTAGACTGGTATGATATTGATGTGAATTGCGTTTGCTTGGTTTTGGAGTGATTTGCGTGATTATTGTATGTTTATTTTATTTTCTTTTAAGTTTAATTGTTAGCTGTCGCACTGAATGTTGTGTTTTATGTGTTACAGGCAATTTGGTTTGCTGCAGTTATGCAGTTGTGGGTGTTCTACTGCATTGTTCAGGTATTTTCTTTGTGCATGGTCAACAGAGCGTGATTGTGCGATTTAATTGCTTACTAAATATAGTTATTTGTACGTTGTGCTGAGAATTGGATTGATTGGTTTGTGTTTAGATGCTGCAGGTGTTGGTGTGTTTGCTTGCGGTTGGTTACTTCAGGTTGTTGTTTGCTGTGTAGCCAGGTGTACGCTGTTTTCGGGTTTGTGGTGTGTGAGTTTTCCGGGTATGTTTGATGGTTCTTTCAGTTCCTAAGTGAGTTGGGCTTTGACAATGTGACGTAAGTGCATTGTTGTACTTTAATTTGGTGATGTTGCCTGGTTTTATAGTTAATTTGCTTTATGCGTGAGTGGTTTGTTTACTCTGTGTCATTTGGTTTTGTGGTGTTGGTGGGTTTTCTGTGAGCTGTGGGTGTTGATTGCGCAGTTTTTTGGGTTTGCTTGCTGCAGATCTGTTTTGCTCGGCAATTGTGAATGACGCTTGGGGTTTTACGTAATGGCGGAAATGCGCTATGTTTGGTTTGGATTTTTGTTGTATTGCTCATGAATGCGGTATTCTGCAACTGGTTAGATTTAATGTTTATTATTATGAGGTTTGTAGGATGATGTGATTTCGTTCATGGTTTGTACGTTTGCTAGTAGTTCTTGTACGTCGTAATACATCGATAGGTTGTATGTTGTGATGCTAAATTACTGACGTGATTTGTGGTGCATGTTATTTGATTTGTGTGTTGTGTATTTGCAGGCGTTTTAATTTCTTTTACCTTTAGGGGATGGTTCTGAGGTTGATAGTTTCTGCGTTGCCTATTGGATGCGGTTGGATTACTGCCGTGCTGCTTTTTGTGGTACTTGATGTTTATGGTGTTAGGCTGAACAGTTTTGTTGGAGCTTGATAGTGGTTTTGTATTGCGTTTACAGACTACATGGTACACGAATTGATTACGGACGATTTTACACATGTGGTGGGTCATTCAAGCCTTTCGTTTGAGTTTGGTTGTTGATTGTGTAACTGTCGTGTGTGGGACCGCAGTCTACTGGACGCAGGTTTATGGTGGTTGGGTTGTGAGTGTAGCTTGGGTTTTTATATGGGATCTTTGATGGGAAATTTTGCGCTTTTGAAAGTTATGTGTTTTGTGTTGAGTTTTCTATGGGATTTTGCTTGCTGAATTGTGTGGTACTTTGTGTGTATTTGACTCTGCTATTTTTGTTTAGGGTGTGCGCTATGCTCACTGGATGGTTGCTTTGGACCTTATCTTAATCTGAGCATGGGTTGGCAGTTTTTGCTTGGGTTGCTTAGAGGATTTGGGCGTTTGGTTGTATTAGTGTTAGATTATTAGTGTAGGTCGTGATTCCCTGTGTTGTGTGTTAAACTATAGGGGTTTTAGATGTGGTTTAGATATGTTGTAGGCATTAAGGTTTCTTTGAATTAATGCAAGGACTTTCCTATGTGTGTGGTATGTTATACGTGTTTGTATAGTTTGTTGCATAAGATGGTGTCGTACCAGTTTCAGGATAGCTTATCAAGGTGTTTCAGGCTACTTCCGGCTGAGTTTTCTTGCCGGTGTAGTGAGTGGTTTATGCAGGTGCGTGTTGATGTTTGTTAGTTCGGTAATTGTTTTGTTGGAGTGATCTTAATTGTGACACAATTTGCTTTACCGTGAGTTTGCTATTGATACAGTTGGTCTTGCGTATCGCTCGATGAGTTTGGTGTACCAAATTTGGGTGCGTTATCGTTGTTTACTTCTTTATTGTGTGGTTTGTTATTTGCAAGTAATGATTGTGTCAGATGTGGCGGTCCATCTCTAAGAAGTGTGCAGACTGTGCCCGGAGGGATTGTATGAGTATTGCTGTCGATTTAGGCTTTGTGACTGTGTGCTTATCGTACACTCGAGTTCTTCCAACTACAGATTTGGGTACTCATAGGTTTGGTATTTGCGTGTAGAGTTTCGGGGTGGGTAGTTTTAGTAGGTTGACCGTGGTAATTTGGCGTTGAACTTGCGTTGTGTTAAGCGTTGTAGTGTTCCTGATTATAGTGTGCACCTTAGTAAGATAGTTAATGGATGATCGGTGTGTTATAAGTTCATACAAGATGGATTCGGTTTGGGTTTTACGGATGTGATTGCTTTGGGTGACTGTTGTGTGGTGACTATGTAGCTTTGGTAGATTCGGGTTGATTGACTTGTGCGTTTCGTTTGGCGTAATACCTGTTGTGATTGACTTTTGTGTTTGCTGCGTGTAGGTAGGGTTTGGTGGCACGTGCTGGTAGTAGGCTTCTGAAACTCTTAAATGGTTGCTGCCTTTTGATACTGTGATAACGCCTGGGGAATTGGTCACGCTTGTGGGAGCGTGGCTGCATCCTGTGCGCTACTTGTGTTGTGGGTGGCCGGTGTGGAAGCCTGAGACTGCAGTTTATATGGGCTTGAACGCCGTTTTGACGGTATACATGAATTTTAGACTATCCGACACTTGTTGCTGATATGTGGGTTGTAGATTGGCGTGTATTTTGGTTGCATGGAGTTTGGTTTCTTTTCTGGTAGTTTGTGCTAGCTGCCTTGCTGAAACTGGTTGCTGGAGGGTTGATATAATATAAGGCCATATACAGGACTTCAGGTTGTGGTTGCTGAGGTGTCTATTTTGGGTGTTTTGTTGTGTGGGTTTACAACATTTGCTGGGCTTGAGGCTGCTTTATGTGTATTTTAGGTGGGGTGACCTAGGCTTTAAATTCTGACGTTTCGGCATTAGCGTGGAATGTGCTTTGGTTCTACGCACAGCCAGGGCTTCTGGGTGCCTGTGGGTGGGTTTGCGCGTGGCCGGTGGTGTGTGTTTGGGCAGATTTGCTGTGAGTTTGGGGACCTGTGCCGTGTGCCTGATTTGTGTTTTAGATGCTTGGATGGTGCGGGATTTTGGTGGTTGCATTTTGTGTTGCTTTGGATGTTGTACTTTTGGTGTGTATGGTATTGGCCATGGTGCTTGTTTGTTGAGGGTTGGTGGGTACACTATTATGGAATTTGGTTTCGTGCCGGGGTTCTTTTATGGAGGTTTGCACCGAACGCCTTGGTGAAACGGTTTGCTGGAGGGTTGATATAATATAAGGTCGTATAGGAAGTTTCAGGTTGAGGTTGCTGGGAGTGCGTTTACTTTGGGTGGTTTTGCTGTATGGTGAATTGCGTTACAGTCTGGAATTGGGCTGATTTATGTGAATTTTGGTGGAGTGTTCTAGGCTCTCGAATGCCTGGTGTTTTGGTATTGGTGCGGGTGTGTTTTGGTGTGCGTACAGTTAGGGGAGGTCTGACGTGGGGTGAGTTTTCGATTGGGCTGGTGTACGCCTAAGTGGATTGGTGGGAATTTGCGGGTATGTCTGCGCCGCGTGCTGGATTTGTGTTTTAGATACTTGGACGTTGTGGGGTTTTGATGATTATATTTGTGTTGCCTTGAATGTTGGGTTTTGATAAACACATGGGTTTGGGCATGGGTTGCTTGCTGAGGTATGAGCGTGTACAATAGTATGGATTTGGTTGTGTGACAGGTGGTTTCTTTTCGGGGGTTTGCATTGAACGCCTTGGTGAAACGTTTTGCTGGAGGGTTGATATAATATAAGGTCGTATAGGAGGCTTCAGGTTGAGGTTGCTGGGAGTGCGTTTATTTTGGGTGGTTTTGCTGTGTGGTGAATTGCGTTACACCTGCATTAGGCTGATTTATGTGAATTTTGGTGGGGTGTTCTAGGCCTCGAATTCTGGTGGTTTGGTATTGGTGCGGGTGATTTTGGTGCGCGTACAGTTAGGGAGGTCTGACGTTGGGGTGAGTTTTCCGTTCGGACTGAAGTACGCCCAGGCGGGTTAGGCGGGAATTTGTGGGAGCGGTCTGTGTCACGTGCTGGATTTGTGTTTTAGATACTTGGATGTTGTGGATTTTGATGATTGTATTTGTGTTGCCTTGAATGCTGGGTTTTGATAAGTACAGGGTTGGGTATGGTGCTTGCTTGCTGAGGTAGGAGTGTGTACACTATTATGGATGTTGGTTGTACGACAGGGGTTTCTTTTCGAGGTTTGCATTGAACGCCTTGGTGAAGTGGTTTGCTGAAGGGTTGATATAATATAAGGTGGTATGGGTAGTGCTTTGTGTTAGGGTCTATTGTGTACTTGTAGGTTAGTGACGTGGCTTGTATGGGTGTATTTTACGTTTGGTTCCTGTTTGACACACGCGGGTTGCAGGGTTTATATTCTGCGTGGAGGGTGTGTTGTGTGTTTGGGAGGGGACACATATTATGAGTGAGTTGTTTGGTTGTATGTTGCTGGGTTGGGCTTTGCAGTGGGTTAACGTGATGCAGAGCAGATGATTTTGGAGTGCCGTGCATTGTGATTTCGGAGGTGTTGTGTGGTGTGTTGATTTCGTGTGGATGGGAACGTGTTACCAAGGTCGATGGGTTTGTAGCATTGACCACACTCCTGGGATTGATTACACTTGCTTTTGTGGATGCCTGGAGTAAGTGCGGCTCATGGTGATTCTGTTAGAACGGTTACGGGTGCAGGCGTGGTGGTACATGTATTAGTTCCAGAAGGTTGCATGTGGGTCATAGTTTTGATTTCTGAAACCTTTTGCTTGGAGTGATTTTAGTTGTGATTGTGTTTTGATTGTGTTGGATTGTCACTTAGTGGTCTGTGGTAATGTTTGCATTTATTCTTTGTTGGGTGTAGGTCGGTCGGTAGGTATTATGTTTGCAGATGTTTTTGTGTTGTAGTTGCTGTGTCATTTGGTTACGATTTGGGATTCAACGCCATCTAGTGTGTAAGTTAGAGTGCTTCACGGCGTTACTGGTTATGGAGTTCTGTGTTTCTTTGGGTTGTATTGGTTTACCTCCAAGATTTTTGTTTAGATTTAGCATGATGACAGTTCATGCTTTTGGTGGGATAGCTGCTGGGACTTGGGTGGGTTGCATGCGTTTAGTTCCGTAGATCTTGCGGTAACTGCATTTGCAATTGAGGATTGCTGGCCGCTGTTTTTTTAGGTGATATGGTTGTGATTCTTTGAACTTTGGTGTGACATGTTGTTGGTTTGGTAAAGGTTTTCATATCTAGCATGAATCTCTTCCATTCTGGGACTGAGCTGGTTGACTTGAAATGTGGGTGGTTTAATGGCTTATAATGTATTGCTGATA
>VFSE01000116.1:0-39205 GCA_010157825.1 Vickermania ingenoplastis | reverse complement strand
AACCCCAGGCTCAGGTACTAAGGAAACAGCACAGAAACCACAGAAACTAGGAAGGCAGCCAGCATATAAACCCAAAACCAACCGGCTCTGACAGAACAACCCCGAACACCCCAGGTGCAGCTATACGGTGGTAATCTCCATCAAGCAAACCAAATCCTACGAACCTATGAGTCCTAGCACCAAAAACGTGAAATTCAGAGTGCCGCCCACCTCAAAGTAAAACCCACGTACATATACCACAGGTAAAACACAGAAACTATAATAAATACTCGTGTACGAAACCACAAAATCACATTGCAACAACTTGACACAACCACGGAAACCTTCCATCTACACAACTATATTATATCAACCCTCCACCAAGTTCCACCGAGGCACACGCCAATTTTCGTCACAAAACACAAACTCAGAAAACCTGCAACGCCCAAATAGACAGACCACCGGCATAAATACACAACCAAACAGAGTAGGAACCATAGGAAATAGCCGCCCGGAAAGCCTCAAAACAAAGCCCCCCCGCAGTCAAAACAAAAGCAGGCAGCCAAATACATATACTGTGCAACACAATCACACACAACGCGTATCTATCCGCAATTAAAAACCCTAAAACCTCAACACGTAATCACCTAAAACATCGGCTGCACAGCCCGCAATAAAACATAAATTTGGTCAGCCGTGCGCAGAAAGGTTGGAAAACCACAAACAGAGTGCCCGCAAAGGTGCCAAACACCTCACCTCGAAATACAAAACATACGATACCCATTGACCATCTACGAACCACTAAACGAAAACCATGTAAACAGACGCCATAAAAGCCCAAACTAGCCGATCAAGAGTGCTACAAACGTAAAATGAAAGTGCCCGGAAGAAGTACCAAAATACGAAACACAGCAGCCATATAACTGCAGCAATGCACGCCCATACCAAACGACGCAACAAAAGAATCCTTTCACAAATAACAACAAGGTCCGCGCAAAAGCAAGTTCACACAACCCATATAACGCAACCAAACCACTCCAGGTGGAACGTGTTCTACTAAAAAGAATTGACCGTAAACAATCATAAACCCAAAAGCAAAGCGAACGCACAAGTCCGAACTACTGGATATCCTCAAAATTACATACCAATACCCATCCACACCAACAGTCAAGCACCTGCACATCAACCCCACTGAAACAAACATTCGAAATAAAATCAATGATCATAAAACCGACGCAAGCCACGTCTGCTAAAATATCGAAAGTCAAACACAAATAAACGCTTTAACACAAAATCAATCACTAACTACACTCATAAGCAACAAACATCACACAGGATGCCCTTTCGAGTGTCCATGCATGTAAGCCTGTTTATAAATCCCAGAATCAACAGTCCATAACCATACAAGTATTCACTACAATCCAAGCTTGTACCGAAAATTTACCTCACAGTAAAATACACAACTCACCTATAAAATAACAAACCACATAACCTTCTAAGTACCTAAACACATTTATATGTTGACCTAAACTATGGTAAGCTAAGCACACAAACCCACGACACAACTCAGCTAAACTGTACGGCCTTACAACAGCACAACGAACAACACCCATCCCGTCGCAACACAATAAACCACTAACAACCAAACTGCGATGCCAAAGCCACCACATCAAAACCAAAGCAAATCCACAACCATCAAAACAAACCCACGCTGCACAGTAACAAGGTACTCTACCAGCATGATAACGCACATCAAAATACTACCAAAGGGTTTAATTGCGTCTCTATCACCTAAATCTGAAAACTACGGCCGACACCCAGCCCAACATCAATCTTGAAATTTCTAAATTAAAGCATAACAAAACATTATTAACCACCAACATACCATCGTAAAACCCGTAAAACCAACTAACCACTATACTAAACCATTGCAACCCACAGCCAACCTGAAACAGTAAACTTGACGAAATTAAAGGTAAATAGTAAGTTTTAAGGCAAACAAATTCACCAGGTCCTTAATAAAGAACGCAGTTATCACATAACTCAAATAATAAACCTGCCCCACGCGTCACAAATCAACGAAAAGGTATAATGATTGTAACATGTGCTCAAAAAACCACACAATAGTAAATGTGTCACCTCAACTAATAGTGGTCAATCATAATCAGCGCAGAACTGCACAACAACACAACCGAATCTATCAATAAGCCGTCCATACACAAACAAATAACTTCAGCAAAAGGAAACAAGCCGACACCCCACCAATTGACGAACTGTGACCAATGCACCAAGTAACAACGCCCAAAACGACACCCACATATACGTATCAAGCACGGCAACACTAAAATTTAATTACAATAACAAACTCACAAATGCAGCTCCACTCACCTAGTACCAACAATCTCATTTGTATCCAACAAAAACCGAAATTCATCGCAAAGCACCATAAACCACAAAACCCAAAAACATCCAACTTAGGCAGTAATCTAAACAATTATCCGAATACACCGCAACCATAACAACCATAAACCACATCGAAAATCACCTATAACAAATCACATGCAGCTATACACCAATCAAAGTCACACTCACTATTCATAGCAGCCAAAAACCAACCAATACAACCACTAATAAACCATAGTTAGCATCGGACACAAACTACAACAGTACACGCAACTCAGAAGCAAAGGGACAACCATACCAGTAATAAAATCAATTGTAAAACCGCAAAGCATCACGTAATGCATCAGAACACCAGCAATACAAGCAACATAAATAGGAAAGCAAGATAAAAACTACTGAACACACCAACACACAAATCAAATAAACACCGTAAGCAATCACAGATTCGAAACATACACACATAAAGCACACAGCGCTAAAACCAAATCAACTGCAAACCTCCAACCACAATCACGTACAGTAATTACCATCACATCTTCCAAATAATAATACTAAAAAACCACAAACCCGCTACCACATCATCCACTTTAAAGGAGTAATCACAATAATACACAGTAACAAACGCCCATATCAGTACAATAATCCCACAAATGCACTTCTACCGGCATATGCCACCAAAACACATATCCTCCAAAGCACGTAACATTACCTAACGAATCCAACAAACGTAACCAACATAGTAAAGTCACTAAGCAGTTGTATGCAGCAAATGTACAAGTATCAAAAGCAATTTACTCAGTAAAGGCCCTCACCGCAAATCTACGCACAAACAATAAGCCGAATGTCTAAACAACTAATCTTGGGAGAAACACATGTGCGCACACAATCTTAAACACAAAACACCTCACGCAATCTAACGATCCTGAAACTTGAAAACACAGGAAAGCTCACCACCACTGAACAGTAAGTAAACAAGTCAACACACAAGCCATAACAAGGCTACCCATAAGCAACCACTCAGTAACGAACAAGTCCACAAAGATCACCACCAAACTAACACATAAGTAATTCTAAACAAACAACATAATGACCCCAGGCACAAACAATTCAAGCAAACAACAAACTTTGCAGAACTAAAATCCACAAAGTTTACAACCCAACACAAGCAAACTTAATGCACGACCACCACATAGGTAAACCACAGTAAACACAATAAGCGGCTACAAAATCACGCAACATAGCAACTCATTAGCTAAAAGACACATGATTCACCTGAAATTAACACCCGTAGCATTTACATTAATCCTATAAAAAAGCAACAACACTACATAATCCATTGTGCAAGTAACCTCACAAGTCTACATACCCATGCAAATCAAAAGCAGTCAAGTGAATAACTAGCATGTACGTTAAAACATACACCAAACATTTGAGTAGGTAAACATAATAACAAACCACCATCAAGCAAAGAATTCACAATAGCATTAAATCAAACTTAACAATTTCACATATCACTGTAATAGTAAGAACAACTCCAAATTAAAAGATACGCATTATTACATACACTAATTATGAAAACTAAAACATACACAATGCAAACCACTACACCTAACCGTACATTACATACCACATTCCAAAACGCCAAACATAAAATGTTAAATCACTTCCCTTCATAAAGGTTAACAATAAATTACAACCTCCAACCAACAAACATTTAGAAGAAATTACCACATAAGTAATGCCGCACACAGTACCTAGTAAAGTACTCACGTAACAACACAATAGCACACAGTAAACGCACAGGCCATGCAAACCTTTTGCGCAACATACAGACAAATGCATAATATTACCAGCCCACCCAGTGAAACACAATAGCAACAACTCAACAACAAAGCTAAGTCACCAACAATCTAGCGACCTAGCTAAATGCAAATTCATGGCTATGCAGCACTGCTTTCATCAGGAGCATTAAGCAAAAACCAATAACCAACCCACATAAAGGTTGTAAGCATCAAGCACCACACCCACAACATATCTAAACATTACATCACTAAACCAAAATGGCAAGCACATCACAAGCTAACAAAGTTATATATTTCGTTAACACACTGTATATCAAAACCTTAAGCACTCAAAAGCGCGTAAGCAACCCGCATGCAACTAAAACTACCACGAAACTGTCATCAACCGCCACAGCAAATCAGCAAGCAGGAACCCGCACGCGCATTTAAAGTATAAAATGTGGCACTAAGAAAACACTACAAAAGTATATAAGATTAGTATAACAAGCACCATACACATACACAACATGTTTAATCATAGTATCAACGAGTTGCACAACATAGCATCCAATACTAAATCGCAAACTCAAATGCAAAGTCGTATAAACGCATCAAATACCGCAATGGCACCAGCACCATACAACATCGCACACCACGTGCCACAGAAAACATTCAAACCAAATTCAATAGGAGTTACAGCCAAAATAAATTTAAACGAAAACCATACAGTAATCCTGCAGTTTAACAACCGCAGAACAACAAGTTCAACAGGCATCGAGCAATAACGCAAATAATATGCCTACCAACATACACACAAGACACAAGTACAACATTTAAAGAAACAAAGGGTTTATATGTGCACATATTAACATCCCACTAACAAAGCATCCCAGAAACAAACCTAAATATTGTATTCAGTACACATCAAACTTAAATGTGTAGCAAGCGCTAAACGCACACTGCAAAGATGTCGTCTATACCCACGGCTTCACAGCCACTAAGTGCATTTATAATTTAAATAAACCTTAGTTAACCACACAATTCTACATACAAGAAAAGTATACTTACCACTCGCCAATGTCTTTAATAAATAGAACGATCATAATCATCATACACTATACAGCCCAAGCAAACAACATCACCATAAAATACAAAATCAGTAACTACCAAAACCCTGAAAACAGCCGTAACACCTAGAAATCCAGTGCGAAGCATGTTTCAGCAGCATCATTATAAAAACAAAAACATCAAAGTAAATAATCTAATCCACGTTAAAACAAATTTCGGCCATCACCTAACTACGATATAGTATATTAAATAAGCTCACATAAACCACTGCATTACCCGCTCAAAACGTACCCAACAGCATTACAAGTCGAACCAACTTATAAATCCATAATACCGAGCTTAAAAATAATATAAGTATCATACAAATAAATAAACCAATAGCCTACACACAACCAACCATACGTAAATCACCAAATCATCCGCACCACACGAAAAGTAATCGAAAGTCATTACAGTATACTAGTATCAACAGCTCAACATATACACATACAGTACTATACAATAAATCACACATCACTTGCACATGTAATACCAACATAAAATGTAATTCATAATAGCTATTACAATTCACTAGTTATAAACAATACATTAAACATAGTACAAATATAGCAACTAACTGACATATACAAACACTCAGTAAGGTAACAATCAACTATAACACTCTTGATTCATGTAACGCCTTGTCAGTACCAATTTCCCAGGGAAACAAGCAGCCCACGTGCACACAACCAAATTTATAGCAACATGCACGTAACAATCAAAACGTTCGCAAGTTTCAGCAAACCTATAGCCAAATAACCGCAAAATTCAAATCGACCGTAACCCACAATCCTAGGACGCATTCCGTACAAATCAACAACAATCTAACAACCCTCACAACACAAAAGTATACACCAAAACCAACCTATTCAGGAACTAGCAATTGCCACAAGTATTACACAAATTTGACCTGCATAATTCACCAACAACCAAAGTAACGGGACCCGAAAACCTGCAAACTAGCCACAAATTAAATCAATCCATGTAGAGAGTTTACAAACTACAATGCATAATTCGCAACACAATACAGGATACCTACCATATACAAACCAAAATCGCGTCACCAAACTTTCAAATACGTAACATGTTGCACTAAACACACAAAGCAAACACAATAAATTAGCACAACACATAATCAAGTCAACAAGTCGTAATAGCAGCAATATCATGCAATAGAAAACTATTACAAACTAGACAATCTATACATAGTGCAAACAAACATTACATTTATATAAATATCCTGAATAAAAGTATAGTCAAAGCATTCATGCACAAACACAACGTCATGTTAGAATACCACAGCATCCCATTGTAAAACAGAAACCCGCTTACCAGTAATAACCTAAAACAACCCACTGAGAAAGTAGTAATATTGTAACCCATAATACACAACAGCGCAAACAACCCACTAAAAGTAATAAAAGCAGAATACCAGCTAACACTAATCACACCTGTATCAAACCCATCCCACATGCAAATCACAACAAAACACATACTCCTAAGAAATATACACCGACATTCATACCAATAAACCAAATAAAAACCATTTAATGCAAAGGTAACACCTGTTCGGAACACCAATTATAGCTGTGAAGTTTAAACCAACCCAAGTCTATCCAACATACTCACAAGTCATCTCATACACGTAGCATCGTCAGTAACCATACAACATCAAGTCAAAATCCATCATGTCACAATAAGTGAACGTTATATACAAACTTTCAACATTAAATACACACTCAAAATCAGCTAAATTATTTCTGCAATAGAAGTACCACTAAACACCGAATAACAAATTCACATGGTACATAAAGTAACAACAAATACACATAACTCTGACAACACTCACAAAACAAAGTAAAACACCAATAGAGTAAAATACACAACTTCATGTTCAACACTGCAACATATCAAGCTTAAGGTCCACCAATTGTGCACAAACGCCCTAAACACCAACTAAACCGCAAATTCGAATCAATCAAAGTCTAAGTTATGGCAATACACAAAAGCAAACGAATAAGCATCTCAGTAAGAATACTACACCCTTACGTAAGTAAAGTAACGTGTAAAATACCCAAATCATTCCAGTAAAACTCCAAATTATAAACAAACCCAAAATCGCAAGCACCAACCACCCAACCTCCAGAGCAACACGCACAACTACACAAAGCCCAACAAAGCCTAAACGCAGCCCAAACACGTCCCCAGAACTTTATTTAAGTAATAACTTAACCCACAACAATTAAACTATTTAATACGCACAAAATACTCCTCAGCAATAACGACTCAAACCCCTAGGAAGCGCACCCTGCATACTTATAATCATAGCAAACACAACTCACCCACATCACGTTGCAAACTTAAAACTAGACCCATAACCGGGCACCCTACCGTATCTCAATACCGTGCGCAGCAAATAACTAACCATACCTAAATCAAAAGCAGTATTCATCTCCAACCACAATAATCAGTTACAGGAAATCGCATCCCAGCGTAGTGCCAAGAAACAACCAACTCACAGCACAACTGCAAAACCTCTAACGTAAACACATCTACTGCAACAAAACTGCCACTTATGTAAGCAATACATCCGTGTCAAACCCAACTCCCGTAAGTCAAGGCAATCAACTCTAACAGCAAGCAAACACAGCCAAACCACAAGCAACCTGGCCAACATTGCATAACCACATCACGTTACTTAAGAAGTAGACCAATCAAACACCTACACAACGCACTTAACACAACCACCAAAGCACCCCAAACAACTAACAGCAGCAGGTTGACCCACGCCGCAAACTATCAAGTAAAAAAACACATATCAAACACCACTAAACAGCAACAACAATAACAGTACATTATAGGCGTAATAAAAGCTGCGTTAACACGTATACTTAGCACTCACTGCAAACACAACCCAAGTATCACAATATCAAGACAACAATAAACGTAAGTAAACACACCGATTCCATAACATGAACGTTAGCTGCCTCACACCAGCATAGCAGTTAAACTATTTACTCCCACTTATTCTAAAGCAAGCAACATAACAGCCCAACACGCTCAAACACAATTAACCCAGCAACCCAAAAGGAACACATAAATCAACTCACATAATAAACATCCCAAATCAACTCACCATTTCACCACTCAAACTAAATTACTATTACTGCAAACGTCTTAGCATCCAACCATCCTAAAGACGTGCAAACAACACACCTACCACCAAGATAAATGGCCGCAAGCACCTCACGGAGCTACAAGTATCAAACTTAAATGAACACTATTAGATCAGCACACCAAACTATTAACGTAAGTAAAAAACCCATCACAACACTAGTAAATCGCGAGCAAATCATAAACCTGGAAATAAACCTACACGCAAAACAGGCTAATAACATTTATCTGAATGCACCATCCCAGCCATGTAAGTTACAGCAAAATAACATCATCACTAACGAATCTAGCCTACAATCCACCAAAGAAACTACGCGTTTCCGCAAACCCACTACAACGCACTTAACAAACCAGAAGACCCAACACCCAAGTTTATCACCAATTATAAGAAATCAACAACAGTCAACCCCAAATCACACAAAACATCCCAAACAACACCGTCAGCTACACGTTAACACATCCATGGCAATAAGTACACCTCAGTCATCACTCAAATACCGCCACCACAATTAAATCAAGCCCGTCGGTATCACCCATCAGTTTCATTCAAAACAGGCTTACCCACGTGCCCAACAAACTAGCTTAGCCCGACCGAAAGCAACACCAACAGTAAACACCCCAACAAACAAAACACGCTACACCCGTACACAACTCAAAATAATCGCTTACAAACAGCTACCTGAGTATCGCCTAAATCCACACTACCTAAAATACAACTCATCAAGCTATCCCTCGCACTCATAGTTCACCGATCCACACGCAAATTAGAGACTAAATTGCCTCCGTAACAGCAAACAACCCAACCACAAAGTAATCAACCCATGGGTACACCTACCGCATCAGCGAACGTAACCATCACCAAATGCAGTAAGCATCTACTACCAGCGAGCGTTACCCACGCTAACAACAACACACTACAAACTTGTTATCGAAATTCAAACAAAACCAAATTACACATAGAATAAAACAGAAACACCCAAAATTGACCTGCAGTATTTAACTCAAAACAAAGTAACGCACACCTAATCTAACTAGAGTGTTCATGTAAAGTACAACATCTAAACCTCTCACACGCTTAAAAGACCACAGTAGCCGCATCAACCTCATCCGACAGGGTGCAACCTTAACAAAACATAAATGCTTCATTCTCACCGACTAACAACTCCAAGCAGTCAATCACCAAGTAACGTATACAATTGAAACCACTTGTGGCTAAATATCTCACAAATAACCCAAAATGAACATCTAAAGAACGTATATCACTCTGCAACAAGCAAGATACCACCAAGATAAGCTCCAATCTCACACAATTCCATGCAAACTTAATTCCCAGAAAAGTGGTACACCTCTCAGGACTAAAGTCCACAACTCCCCGAAGCCAAAGCCTCCAATGTCTACAAAACCTAGGGGCACGCCCACAATTGCCATGCACCACAAATCCCTCCATGCAACGCAAACTTCACCAGAACACGTAAACCGAAAAACAGGTCACAGGTGTCAATATGCCTAAAACGTTGTCTCAGCGATCAACAAATACCGCATATAACAATTGCCCCACACAAAGGTGGCACTACATCAATTCTATCCGTGTTCAGGCCACACTCAACAACTCTAAATCCATACCATCGTGCCTACCATGTCCACCGTAAGCACAATTCAGCAAAGTACTTGCCATCAACCTACAAGGTAAATCCTCACAACCCCAGCACCATCACAGAGTACCCTGGCGACAAAGTACACCTACCCTCGAAATAAGCACACAAACACCTCACCCCGGAAAACCAAAGTTAAGGTGCCTGTATTCACCTGTATCCCACCAATCAAAATCAACAACTACAAAGCGCAAAAACACCACCCTCACAAAGCATGACAGCTCCCAAGCACCGTAAAACACACACCCAGCTGATCCGTAAACGTGCAGTATCACCACTCACAACCTAAAATCAACATGAAACTCATGAAAATGTACACATTCAAAACACCCAAAATGCGCAAACTACTATATTATATCAACCCTCCACCACACACTTTCACCACGGCAAACCTACCTCAGTAGACAAAACATACAAGCAAAACTAACAACTCACAGTGTAGATCTACTGCCAATATCCGTCCTAGGCAGTCACACTCGAAAAATCTCATGCACGAACCCCCAAAGCCATCAAATCCACGTCAACAGGTATCTCAACTCGCAATTGCGGCACATACCACACACAAAACACAGCAGCCCAAGCTACCCGAAACCTGAATGTAAGCACTCACTCAGTACCAGTACACGAATCCCCGGTAGCCTCTGTGCAGGTACAAACCCAAACCAACAATCCACTAACAGCACGTGCCCACCCATGCCCTAACGAACCGTCTATACTGATGTGTAACCTTCTATGCCGATCCATCAGCAAAGTCACTACATCAGCCTAGGCAGACCAAAGTCTCAAACGAAACCACGACTGCAAGCCCAAAATAACGAAAAATCTCGGAAGCCAAACACCATCAACTAGCACAGTGCCCAAAATAACCCTACAAACCAAAATAGGCGTCAGAATCCCACAGTGCCAAACACGTCTGCACAGCGGTACCCAAGCCAAAAAGCCCAGAATCCGCATCCCTTGAAACGCGACAAAACACAGTCCCCGCACAATCCCTGAGACCACCATAATCCCAAAGCACACCCGCAAACCAAACAATGCAGCCCATACAACCACTGTAAAACCCTCTAAGCACCATAAATATGCACCCACCACACTATATTATATCAACCCTCCAGCAGCACAATTCACCACGGCAATTCCGCACAGCCTGGGGCCTAAATCCAAGCCCAAAACCCAAATTACCACAAAACTCAAGAACTTGAAGAACTACGTAAAATATAATGTAAAACCAAAGCAAAAACCTCCGGAAATAGCGCGTAACACCGCTCACAAACCCGTACACGCGTGTCTACCCGCAAACCCGAAAACACAGCATCTTCAAAAACCGAAATAACAAGCATACTACAAGCAAATCGCCCTGGCTTCAGACACCATAAACAAACACAAGACCCGCGCAAGCCAAATTAAAACGAGAATGTGTCACCACAGCACAATCCAAACTCATAGAAGAACCGAACTTCAGCCCATGTCGCACCGGTACCACACCAACGTACAACATGCCATAAAAGCCTAAGCCCGTAAATCTAAGAACTATAGTAGTAAAATATCAGCAGTATAAAACCTCGCACTCACAACAGCTAACATATAAGCAAACAAACCACCTACCTGCAGACCAATCCCTCGTCAGAACATACCACAACCTACAGCAAAAGCAACAAAGTACAAGCAATCGCTAAGCAAACCCTCAAGCTACCCAAGTCGTAATCCGAAACTAAATAACCACCAAATCTAGCAATCAGTCACACACCAGCTAAATCCCCAGACCCAAGCGTAAACCAGCATCCGCTCGATCTGCACATGTCACACCACCTCAACTACATACTTCACAGCAAACAGGTCATAAAGGTCACACCACGACACAGCACTTTAATCCAACTACACATACAACTACAATCTCCCACCTCATTGTACCCATTGCGAAACATCTATCCCGAACATACCCCAGCCCTATGCTATCAGCGGCCCACATACATATTCAACAACCTATCAATTCCCAAAACCCAATCAACCGAACGTTACACAACCGTAAGCTGGCGCGCATCGCGCAATCCACAGCCTGGCCCCGAGGCATTGAGCCATAACTGTACACTCTCCGCGTAGTAAGCCAAACCAGCGCAAAACACAAATGTCCTACACAAACCCATAACACAATCAACACACAAGGATAACATCAAGAACCCATAATCCACCTGTAACAATCTAATCTACATCCTAGCAAACGTAAACATCCCACAATAAGCAATCATACCACAATTAAACAGTCAACAGCAAGTCTTCACCAAAACTGTAAAAACAGCTATCACCGACCCGCCAAAATCATGTAATCCCCCAACCCCAACCCCAAGCGCAAGCAAACTTAAACTTAAAATACCCATCGAAGAACCAATACTAGCAACCAAACACACAGTGTACATCAAAAGAGAACCAACCAACCACCATCCAAACACATTAATGTCACAAGCAAACTCAGCCTAACATCCCAAGCCTTGCCCCGAACTTAAAACCTATGCTATGAACTGGTTAACCCCTCACAAAGAAACTCCACCTCACCGCGACACCAACCGAACGGCTCATCACACCAAAACATTCCAACAAAGCAATTCAGCAAACTGCAACATCAGCATCCGGCCGCCATCAATAAACCTTCAAATATAAGTCTAAGTCCGCAAACTCGTAAAGCATTAACACACTCAAACACACGTATCAACAATCTAAACAAAATATGCTACCTTGCCAAAACCACCACAAAGTGCAGTATCACGCAAAAGTCATAGCCACAGATCACCCCACACCAACAATGGGAAAACTCACCAAAACAGCAGGTAACCTTGCACCACAAAAGGCATGCCTCTTGTAATCACTTTGCGAATATAAACCTAATGTATCACAATTAAACCACCAGCAACGCAAACCACAATGCATGTCCACAAACACCATCAACAATCAACCGTAAAACACGCTGTACAAGCCCTAAACACACACTAAGCGCAAAGTAAAGTCACCAAACATAACCCACAAGACAACATCATAAAATAAAAGCGCAAAACATACTAATCAACAATACAATACCAACGGTAACTATCACTCAGTCATCACAAGCACTAACATAAAATCAAAATGCAACGCTAACCACGCAACTCCCACCAACATTAAACTATCAAATCAATGTTCATCCAAACCAATATGTACATAAACTACATCGTGTAAGTAACCAACATCAACCCTGCAAGTTAAACATAAACTCCAAATGTTGCATCCGACCACAAGCTACTACAACAACGTACACCAATAATGCAACGCACACATGCAAATAATCACACCGATAATCAAAAACTACGCTATCTAGAAACTGTGAAACACAATAACCCCAAACAAACATAAGTCAATCAACATAAATAAACCTCTTAAGGATAAGCATAAAGCAGTTTGCCAGCCCTAATGTACTGCAAGCCTACCCGAAAAGACTCAATAAAGAGGACCACACAACACCCAAATTAAGTAAAGCACTTTCGGCAAACCAACTAACCAACTTCAGCCAAAACACGCAAATTTGCTTACAAAAACCACAAATCTATCAAGCATTCACACCACATTAAGTCATCTCGTAAACGATGCACATCCTGCAGCACAACTAAGCAGAAACGGAACGCCCAACATCGTTAAACTCTGCATACACACCAACTCCAATTAGCAATACAAAGTACGTATAAAATCTTAAACCTGTAAAAACCCAAAACATCAGACACGCCTAACGAGCTTAAACTGAAAATTACAAAGCCTTCGGTACTCCAAACCCCATGCTAAATAAAAGAAATTTAATGTAACAACCTCCCGATCAAATCAGCCTACTGTCTAACAACAATAATAACCTGGTAAGTGTCAAGCTATGCCTCAACGCAATCACATGAAAACAGTGTCATAAATGGTAAAATAATCACGTCAAAGCTTAAAATACGCAATGTAAAATTCGCCACACATTAAACACAAACTATACACACCAAAGTTTAAATTAAAACTATCAAACACGAGGCGTTTATCACAACCTCATTAATCTCGCAGGAATAACATATCTACCGTCTGAACTTATAGAGTGCATTGAACACTGTAACAGCCACAACACTTACTAACCAAAACTCCAGTCTGAAAACGTACAATAAACATGCGAAGCGTTACCAACATGCTACGCTCATAACCAGTAACCTCTATGTAAAGCAATCTTCCCGCGAAACTCAAATGCAGCACTGCACACCCGCTGCAAAACAACACCTCAATCGTACCTGAAGCTAATCAAGACACAAATCATCCCCACTACAATTAAGCAACATACTCACCACAGCAAATTCAACTAAATTACGAGCGTATCCTTATATTACATTACACCAAGCACTAATCACAAAATACCAAATCACCGCCCTTAACGCCCAATACTGAGTTAACAATACATAATACTATGGAAATTAGCGACCCACACAGCACCACCAAACACCCTAGCGCAACGCGCAGCATAGAGTTAACAAATCCCCCACTATTCGGGCAATACATACCCTAAGCGTTCAATAGTAACCAGTAAAATTGTGGCCAACCTAACCAAAAAGCACGTTTGTAACATCTAAATCACAGTCGCTAAATCATCCACCACACAGCAACCAAATAAAGCAACAAAACTATAAAACAAATAAAGGTCCATACCTCAATCTGAAAACTCATAACCAAACTAATCCTACAATTCACGTATCAGGCATGCTGTCATCACAACTAATTCACAGTCATCTACTATAAAACACAAAATTCAATATACCGCAAACCCTCTAAGATTCATACAGCAAAATAATTCACCACGCATCCGAACGCATCACGATCCTACTGTCATTCGAAGTAATCAGTAACACATATAAGCACCTCAAATCAAATACGTAACACTAAATAAACCTCTCACCAGAAGCAATATAACAAATTTCCATAAATCACACAATCCAACATAGTAATAACATTATAAAATACAAACGCAATCACTATTACATGACGTTAACTATAAATTTATATAAACTTGCAATTAAAACCAATCCCAGCAAAACACAATTGCATATACTCTAAGGTAACATACTCACCAGTAAATCGTCAAAATCATAATAGCAAGCATCCAAGTAAACGCAAACACAATAAATCCACATAAAACATAACACTTACGCAATCAAAACCGCGCATTAAGGTCAACCCCACACCAAACAAGCCCACGAAGTATCAATAATTAAACCCACCAATCGTAGCTTACACCCCTCGGATCCATCAATCACCAGCTCCCATCATCATCACCTACACAAGTTCAAATTCAACCCCAAAGTAGATTCTACATGGCACATACGAAAGCAAGCCTTTGAAACTCAACCCCAAAATACATCTTCAGCTAATAACTTACAGCGTAAACTACAAGCTCACACGCTATAAGGTACGCAACCATCCAGTAATAAGCTTTAACCTGCAACATCTAAAGTAAAAGTAACATCCCACCAACACTAAACTCCACATGGCCTAAATTGTCATTTAATAAAAGTACATCAATCCATAATTGTATCAAGACAGTACTTAACTTACCAAATACCACTATAAAAACATAAACACCGCAACTCAACCTTCATCATCACAACCAGTGCCAACTTGTAAGCAACATAGAAAACACACCAACTCAAAACAGTGCTTACATAGAAACAACAAACCACAAATGTACAAATACAAGAAATCAACGCAACAGCAGTTACAAAAGTAAAGGGTCATGTAAGCCCCAAGACTAATCACTCCATAACAGCCTCAACCTAACCATGCAAATTTACAACGCTAAAGTAAGCGTCACCAAATCACCTATACACAGCATACCAAGGCGTAAAGAAAGCATCATCGTATGGTCTCAAAACAAACTCTGCAATACACAAACGCACCACGCAAGCATCATTTACACATGCAACAACACCCGCTAGTTAACAATCACTACCACATCTCAGCATCAGTACCAAACCTTCAGTTACAAACTATCACCCCGGCACACAGTGCTCGCGCTATATCAAACCTCGTAGCTAACGGAATACCAAAACATGCTACTGCGGCATCAAATATGCAAACCCAACAAGAAATACACTGTAAACCACTAATAAACAAGCAAAACTAATGCACTATCCCAAATGGGTGCCATTAACAGTAAGTCTACATCATTAAACATTAAAACCATACCCACAAAACTCAACAAAGTTTAACAATACTTATACAAATAAGAAACAACTGCCAACGCACTTAAACATATAAAATATATAAAAGTAGAACCGCAAGCATAATAACCACACCAACGAAAACCAAGCATTAATAACCCCGCAATTCAGCCACCCATGTATTCAATAGCATTCAATGCGAAGTAAAACTAACAAACCTCTATAAAAGTAATCGTAAACGCCAAAATTTAAAGCAAATTCTACAAACCATGATCACCCACTCCAAATCACCGAAACAATCACACAATGCATAGAACTAAATTTAACCAACCAACATCACGGAAGTATACATCTACAAAAACAAGCATTGTACGCACCCTGTATAAATCAAAACAACCACAGCAGCACGCAAACCCTCACGAAAACAGTTATAACACCGCAAGCGTACAAACTCAAAGCTTTCACCAGCAAACATCATCCCAAAACAAGCAATAAAATGCTGCCATTTGCAAGTGCTTACCCAAAACAATTGCGAGTTTCAGACAAGCCATGCACCATTACAGCAAGAAGTAAACCAAGTATGCTACACCAAGCACTCCAACAACGCAAGCGCATTCAACACCTACACAAACAAGTAACACCCACACCCACTGCCCTTAAACAACAAACCCGCCAAACGAAATCAATCAGCAATCATAAACCCTACAAACAAAATAGTTAAGACCCATATCACTAGACATGTAGTCTCAGCCAATAGTAAATTCCGTATTCTTAAAACCATCACTAAAACCTCCACTGAAAGTACATCAATCAATAACAAATAAATCCATACACGTGTAATATCAAATAACATAAAAGATAAGTCAAACTATTACAATGATCTATGAGTATGATTTACAATGTAAACTATAAATACACGCGACTACAAAACACATTACACTGACCACACATGTAAAAGAAACAATACACCTACACTATAACACTATCACTGCATAACCACAGCTAGAAAGAAATACGTATAAGCAATTACGATAACCCTGCCACAAGCCACATCAACACAGTTACACTCGCAACACCAATCGTTAAACAAACAAAACAAGCAATAAAACACCATAAGGCAGTCAACTCACAACAACACCCATCATCCCATAAAGAAATCTATCCGCACTATCATCACACATATTCATACAAAGGCATCAGTAAGTACCTGCTGCTCTAATACGAAACCCTAAATCAATGAAACAACTACCGAAACTGAACAATTATAATAGCACAATAACCACAAACTCCGCGTAAAAATTAATACACTAAACATGACACATTAACAAACAATGCTCACCTGTGCCAAACACCCTAAATCCACCACAAAGTAACACACTCACCACACCCACCAGAAGTTATAAACCCTCCCGCAACCAAACCATGCACCATAAACAACTAATCAACAGCGGGCACTACAAACTACTGCATTAAAGCCAAACTGAAGCTAACTCCCATGCAATACTTACCTCAAAATAACAACACAAAGCAGGCATACCTACCAATAAATACAATACAACAATCGTAACTTAGCACAACAAAATAACGTTAACGTCACATACAAATCGTAAACCATAAAACCGTAATCTGAAGTAATCTACCATAGCAGTGAGCAACTACTAACACACAACACAAACTATCAGTCACCAGCGTCCAGACAACTATAAGCTAATAAGAACGTGTAACCACACCAACAACCCCACACAGCAAAACCTCATACACAACAAGTTAAAAAGCTTAAAACCAAACCAATAAATACACCAGTTTAAAAGACACAAAACAAAAGAAACATAACTTTGCAAACTACACAAATACAAAATATGAAGTGTTCAAGTGTAGGCCCAAATATACCCCAAAATGAATCCCTTGGGCATCATAACGGCTTCCCAAAAGCAATTGCCTGAATGCAGCACTAAGATTAAGGCATTCCGTAACCAACATGCCGTGCACCACTCACAAATCCAGACCCGGTATAAGTCGCTCCCGGATAACAAATACAATAATATCACCAACAACCTGCAGCTTATCCCGAACATAGTCAAGTGAAAGCTATAAAGCTAATCACACTCAAATCGCACCAGACACATTAAACCTAGCAACACCTACGCAAACCACATGCTTAAGTGACACGAATCGCAATCATCAAATCACAATAACCTGCGCGCACACGAATCAAATGCACAATTATCAAAACTAGCACGCAGAAACTATAACTTACCACCTAAACGCCGGCAAAATCCCGCACCCACGGGCACAAAACTTAAGTCAACACATTGCTAACAGAACACCCCAACGTAAATAAACAACATATCCGACCACAAAAGTACATAACCAATCAAACATATTGTCAATACCTGTAGCACCAGCAAACTCTGCGTAACAGACATGCTTAACCAAACACTGCGCAAAAACTATTATACATCAAAATTATACCAAATGCAAACATGCACCCAAAACTTGTGTAAAACCCATCCAAACCAACTGCGGCTCACCCGCCCTTCATTAATCTTAAATACATACCCCTATTAAAATAGTCACATAAGTACGCAACAAAACTAATTACCACGCACTTATGAAGAGAATATTGCATTAAATCATACCTGGGTAAAGCAACTCCAAACCACACAGAAATCACCAATCATACAACCCCAAGGGTCCATAAAGTAACTGCAAGCAGGAAAAACGCAAGCATAAGGCACACAAATATAAAACCATGGGCATCGAAAGCTCACCCAGCGCCTCCGAAATGAAAAAAAGTGCAAACCATCACTAACAGCAAACCCGGCTACGCGGTACTACACATAAACTTAATAAAATCTGAGTGTCGCAAACAACTCTAACGTTGCGCGATTCACAGCAGAACACAAAGCTCCAACAAACAATCAGCTCGGCCCCACAACCGTGTAACTAATCTCAAATCAAGACAACCAAAACTCACCAAAGTAACTTTAATAAGCCCAAAGCGTATCATGTCAGTGACATTTAAACATTAACCTACACAGGAAACATCATTCGATATACCAGCACATTCCAATCTAAAAGTTAGAAACCTATTGCAAACATCGCCCACAAGCTCATCACAGTGCAAACCTAACCAATATAGACCATTACTATGTACCCAGTCCACATAATACACACACAAAACTACACGCTCAGAAACACCATCAGGCAACCAAAAACCCCAGTAATTAGCAACCATTCAACCGCCTAACAAAATAGGAAAACGTAAGTAATGTAAAGCACGCAAACAAACTCACATATAAAACAACAGTTAAAGTCCCCCCGTAGCTAGCAACCACCTTCAAACCACTACCAATAAAAGTGCAAATCATCGTATGCTATATATCTGACGACTGCAAACATCATACACAAGTAAACGTTACAGCAAAAGCTACCAAAGCTTAACGTGCGAAAGAAACCTACAAAATCACATGTACAAAATAAATTTGGAATGTTATGCACACCCGGAAAGTACAACATCTCATGTCAACAAAACCTCATGTAGGCAGAACTCGCACACAAATAAAACACAAAGTTCCGTGGATAGCACGCACCCCAACCCATCGCCCTGCAAACTAAAACACCACACTTCAAACATAAAGCCTGCCCAGCATCCAGTAGTCAATTCATCAACTTATTTAACACTGAACATCCCACCGCAACACACCCCCATGCATGCACATATCCCAACCACAACACCCAAAGACTTATGCCCATATAACCACTTCTACGAAAATCCCGCGCATGGCGAACGCAACCACAAAGCAACTCTGCATTAAATCACGTAAACCAACAAAGTTCATCTTCTTACGACAAGTACCCATAATTCGTACACGCAAATAATCAAGTAATCTACCAGTTCTGAAGCACATACACAATCTTTGCCACAGGCCGCAATGCTGTACTCCGGCACAAATCCACACTCAAACCAGCATTCGATCGCGCATACACCAAGCACAGTCATAAAACTCACTCGGCTTATCACCTACCCAGCACGCAAAACCAACATAAGTAAAAACAAACTAGGCTGTGCCAAACCAAACCTCAAACTCACAAAATGGCCAACTCTTCTCAACCCAGCATGCAAAACTCGCAAATACAAGCCCTAAGCCCTCCCGAACTCATCAAATCCGAGAACTACCAGATCAACATCCAGAAACATAACCACTCGCTAAATGTGTTAATAGTGGGAATTACAACAATTTCTTACACCAGCATGACATCGCAACGCTATCACCACATCCGCGAAACACCAATCACAACACTCCAGATTAGGTATAACCATAAACACTGGCAATTTCATTCCTCGAGATCAGCACCATCATCAAAACACTTCCATGCAGCCAATCATCCACAAAAACCAAAACCCAAGCTAAAACAATGTCCTAATAGCCCACAAAGCATCCACCTACATGCATGCCTCAAATCCAAGGCACCGGAAGGACACTAATAAAAGAATAACAAATCTTCATCAGAACACCCAAACCTAGCAAACCCTAGCACATACCTAAACCATCAACCAATACAATCTGTGGTATATTATATCAACCCTCCATCAAACAAATCTCGCAAGCTATACCACAATTCACGGGGTGGCACCCCAAACAGAAGCAGCCCAAATCAGTTCCGAGTGCAACCCTACCCACGCATTCTGCTGCACCATGTCAACATCAAAGCATCCAATCGCAACAAGAAACATCAAAACCAAGATCAAATCTGAACACTTTAAACCAAATATTCAAACGAAACGAAAGCACGAATAGACAACCTCTAACACCCAACCAGAAACCATACCCAAACACACCAGCCCACAAACACCTACACCTACAGAACATCAAGCAAAACTCCACCAATCAAATCCAAACGCAACCAAACCTTCACGACAATCAATTAGTGGGCAGCTGCGTAAACCAAATTCAAACTTAAAATTGCAAGACCCACCCAAAAGCACCCCAAACTAAAAGCCCATCGCCAACCAGCAACTACCCCAAACCGCACAATCCAGAAACCAAAATCTAAACACACCAAGGACAGCTAAACTATGCTCACTACCATTTAGCTGAAACTCGACTACACAAGCCTCACTCCAGATCAACACTATCGCAAAACCCCTGGTAGCATACTATATTATATCAACCCTCCACCAAACACTTCTACCGAGGCGTCCCGCAAAAAGGAAGCTTAGAGCCCAAAAAGGAGAACCTGGAAACCTTTCACCAAAAGCCATGCACAATTATCTAGACAAACACCACAAAAACGGCATAAATTAGGTATTTGAGCAACACATCAACCAAAGCAGTCAACTCAGGCAGAAGCAAAACCCTGAAAACCCCCATGCTAGTGCAGCTATACAGCAAACCCACCTCCAAAACATGTCAAGGCCTACACAACCCAGGAGGGCTACCCCCAAAATGTGAAATTTAGGAGTGCCATCCACCCCAAATAACCCACCTACAGCCATATAACACAGTCAAAACACCGAAACCACAACAAATACACATGCACGAAGCACACAAAATCACATCGCATCAACTTGCCCAAAACCGAACCCCATCTACCCAGCTATATTATATCAACCCTCCACCAAACATTTCTACCGAGGCGTCTCGCAAAACAAGGAAGCTTAGAGTCCAAAAAATGTATAACTCGAAAAACCTTTACCACAAAACCCCCAGGCTCAGGTACTAAGGAAACAGCACAGAAACCACAGAAACTAGGCATGCAGCCAGCATATAAACCCAAAACCAACCGGCTCCGACAGAAACAACCCCCGAAAACACCCCTAATAGTGCAGCTATACGGTGGCAATCTCCATCCAAGCAAACCAAATCCTACGAACCTATGAGTCCTACCACCAAAAACGTGAAATTCAGAAGTGCCGCCCACCTCAAACAAGCAACCCACATGCATATACCACAGGTAAAACACAGAAACTATAATAAATACTCATGTACGAAACCCACAAAATCACATTGCACCAACTTGACACAACCACGGAAACCTTCCATCTACACAACTATATTATATCAACCCTCCACCAACCAGTTCCACCGAGGCAGTACACAAAAAGGTCAATTTCGTCACAAAAACACAAAACTCAGAAAACCTGCAACGCCCAAATAGACAGACCACCGGCATAAATACACAACCAAACAGAGTAGGAACCATAGAAATAGCCGCCCGGAAAGCCTCAAAACAAAGCACCCCCCGCAGTCAAAACAAAATCCAGGCAGCATGCCAAATACATATACTGTGCAACACAATCACACAACGCGTATCTATCCGCAATTAAAAACCCTAAAACCTCAACACGTAATCACCTAAAACATCGGCTGCACAGCCCGCAATAAAACATAAATTTGGTATCAGCCTCGTGCGCACAGAAAGGTTGGAAAACCCACAAACAGAGTGCCCGCAAACAGTGCCAAACACCTCACCTCGAAATACAAAACATACGATACCAATTGACCATCTACGAACCACTACAAACGAAAACCATGTAAACAGACGCCATAAAAAGCCCAAACTAGCTCGATCAAGAGTGCCACAAACAAGTAAAATGCAAAGTGCCCGGAAGCACAAGTACCAAAATACGAAACACAGCAGCTTAGCGCATAACCAGCAGCAATGCACGCCCATACCAAACGACGCAACAAAAGAATCCTTCGACATCACAAATAACAACCCAAGGTCACGCGCAAAAGCAAGTTCACACAACCCACATAAACGCAAGCAAACCACTCCAGGTGGAACGTGTTCTACAAAAAGAATTGACCGTAAACAATCATAAACCCAAAAAGCAAAGCGAACGCACAAGTCCGAACTACCGGGATATCCTCAAAATTACATACAGTACCCGCGTCCACACCAACAGTCAAGCACCTGCACATCAACCCCACTGAAACAACATTCGAAATAAAATCAACATCATAAAACCGACGCAAGCCACGTCTAAAATATCGAAAGTCAAACACAAATAAACGCTTTAACACAAAATCAATCACTAAACTACACTCACATAAGCAACAAAACATCACACAGGATGCCCTTTCGGAGTGTCCATGCATGTAAGCCTGTTTATAAATCCCAGAATCAACAGTCCATAACCATACAAGTATTCACTACAATCCAAGCTTGTACCGAAAATTTACCTCACAGTAAAATACACAACTCACCTATAAAATAACAAACCACATAACCTTCTAAGTACCTAAACACATTTATATGTTGACCTAAACTATGGTAAGCTAAGCACACAAACCCACGACACAACTCAGCTAAACTGTACGGCCTTACAACAGCACAACGAACAACACCCATCCCGTCGCAACACAATAAACCACTAACAACCAAACTGCGATGCCAAAGCCACCACATCAAAACCAAAGCAAATCCACAACCATCAAAACAAACCCACGCTGCACAGTAACAAGGTACTCTACCAGCATGATAACGCACATCAAAATACTACCAAAGGGTTTAATTGCGTCTCTATCACCTAAATCTGAAAACTACGGCCGACACCCAGCCCAACATCAATCTTGAAATTTCTAAATTAAAGCATAACAAAACATTATTAACCACCAACATACCATCGTAAAACCCGTAAAACCAACTAACCACTATACTAAACCATTGCAACCCACAGCCAACCTGAAACAGTAAACTTGACGAAATTAAAGGTAAATAGTAAGTTTTAAGGCAAACAAATTCACCAGGTCCTTAATAAAGAACGCAGTTATCACATAACTCAAATAATAAACCTGCCCCACGCGTCACAAATCAACGAAAAGGTATAATGATTGTAACATGTGCTCAAAAAACCACACAATAGTAAATGTGTCACCTCAACTAATAGTGGTCAATCATAATCAGCGCAGAACTGCACAACAACACAACCGAATCTATCAATAAGCCGTCCATACACAAACAAATAACTTCAGCAAAGGAAACAAGCCGACACCCCACCAATTGACGAACTGTGACCAATGCACCAAGTAACAACGCCCAAAACGACACCCACATATACGTATCAAGCACGGCAACACTAAAATTTAATTACAATAACAAACTCACAAATGCAGCTCCACTCACCTAGTACCAACAATCTCATTTGTATCCAACAAAAACCGAAATTCATCGCAAAGCACCATAAACCACAAAACCCAAAAACATCCAACTTAGGCAGTAATCTAAACAATTATCCGAATACACCGCAACCATAACAACCATAAACCACATCGAAAATCACCTATAACAAATCACATGCAGCTATACACCAATCAAAGTCACACTCACTATTCATAGCAGCCAAAAACCAACCAATACAACCACTAATAAACCATAGTTAGCATCGGACACAAACTACAACAGTACACGCAACTCAGAAGCAAAGGGACAACCATACCAGTAATAAAATCAATTGTAAAACCGCAAAGCATCACGTAATGCATCAGAACACCAGCAATACAAGCAACATAAATAGGAAAGCAAGATAAAAACTACTGAACACACCAACACACAAATCAAATAAACACCGTAAGCAATCACAGATTCGAAACATACACACATAAAGCACACAGCGCTAAAACCAAATCAACTGCAAACCTCCAACCACAATCACGTACAGTAATTACCATCACATCTTCCAAATAATAATACTAAAAAACCACAAACCCGCTACCACATCATCCACTTTAAAGGAGTAATCACAATAATACACAGTAACAAACGCCCATATCAGTACAATAATCCCACAAATGCACTTCTACCGGCATATGCCACCAAAACACATATCCTCCAAAGCACGTAACATTACCTAACGAATCCAACAAACGTAACCAACATAGTAAAGTCACTAAGCAGTTGTATGCAGCAAATGTACAAGTATCAAAAGCAATTTACTCAGTAAAGGCCCTCACCGCAAATCTACGCACAAACAATAAGCCGAATGTCTAAACAACTAATCTTGGAGAAACACATGTGCGCACACAATCTTAAACACAAAACACCTCACGCAATCTAACGATCCTGAAACTTGAAAACACAGGAAAGCTCACCACCACTGAACAGTAAGTAAACAAGTCAACACACAAGCCATAACAAGGCTACCCATAAGCAACCACTCAGTAACGAACAAGTCCACAAAGATCACCACCAAACTAACACATAAGTAATTCTAAACAAACAACATAATGACCCCCAGGCACAAACAATTCAAGCAAACAACAAACTTTGCAGAACTAAAATCCACAAAGTTTACAACCCAACACAAGCAAACTTAATGCACGACCACCACATAGGTAAACCACAGTAAACACAATAAGCGGCTACAAAATCACGCAACATAGCAACTCATTAGCTAAAAGACACATGATTCACCTGAAATTAACACCCGTAGCATTTACATTAATCCTATAAAAAGCAACAACACTACATAATCCATTGTGCAAGTAACCTCACAAGTCTACATACCCATGCAAATCAAAAGCAGTCAAGTGAATAACTAGCATGTACGTTAAAACATACACCAAACATTTGAGTAGGTAAACATAATAACAAACCACCATCAAGCAAAGAATTCACAATAGCATTAAATCAAACTTAACAATTTCACATATCACTGTAATAGTAAGAACAACTCCAAATTAAAAGATACGCATTATTACATACACTAATTATGAAAACTAAAACATACACAATGCAAACCACTACACCTAACCGTACATTACATACCACATTCCAAAGCGCCAAACATAAAATGTTAAATCACTTCCCTTCATAAAGGTTAACAATAAATTACAACCTCCAACCAACAAACATTTAGAAGAAATTACCACATAAGTAATGCCGCACACAGTACCTAGTAAAGTACTCACGTAACAACACAATAGCACACAGTAAACGCACAGGCCATGCAAACCTTTTGCGCAACATACAGACAAATGCATAATATTACCAGCCCACCCAGTGAAACACAATAGCAACAACTCAACAACAAAGCTAAGTCACCAACAATCTAGCGACCTAGCTAAATGCAAATTCATGGCTATGCAGCACTGCTTTCATCAGGAGCATTAAGCAAAAACCAATAACCAACCCACATAAAGGTTGTAAGCATCAAGCACCACACCCACAACATATCTAAACATTACATCACTAAACCAAAATGGCAAGCACATCACAAGCTAACAAAGTTATATATTTCGTTAACACACTGTATATCAAAACCTTAAGCACTCAAAAGCGCGTAAGCAACCCGCATGCAACTAAAACTACCACGAAACTGTCATCAACCGCCACAGCAAATCAGCAAGCAGGAACCCGCACGCGCATTTAAAGTATAAAATGTGGCACTAAGAAAACACTACAAAAGTATATAAGATTAGTATAACAAGCACCATACACATACACAACATGTTTAATCATAGTATCAACGAGTTGCACAACATAGCATCCAATACTAAATCGCAAACTCAAATGCAAAGTCGTATAAACGCATCAAATACCGCAATGGCACCAGCACCATACAACATCGCACACCACGTGCCACAGAAAACATTCAAACCAAATTCAATAGGAGTTACAGCCAAAATAAATTTAAACGAAAACCATACAGTAATCCTGCAGTTTAACAACCGCAGAACAACAAGTTCAACAGGCATCGAGCAATAACGCAAATAATATGCCTACCAACATACACACAAGACACAAGTACAACATTTAAAGAAACAAAGGGTTTATATGTGCACATATTAACATCCCACTAACAAAGCATCCCAGAAACAAACCTAAATATTGTATTCAGTACACATCAAACTTAAATGTGTAGCAAGCGCTAAACGCACACTGCAAAGATGTCGTCTATACCCACGGCTTCACAGCCACTAAGCGCATTTATAATTTAAATAAACCTTAGTTAACCACACAATTCTACATACAAGAAAAGTATACTTACCACTCGCCAATGTCTTTAATAAATAGAACGATCATAATCATCATACACTATACAGCCCAAGCAAACAACATCACCATAAAATACAAAATCAGTAACTACCAAAACCCTGAAAACAGCCGTAACACCTAGAAATCCAGTGCGAAGCATGTTTCAGCAGCATCATTATAAAAACAAAAACATCAAAGTATAATCTAATCCACGTTAAAACAAATTTCGGCCATCACCTAACTACGATATAGTATATTAAATAAGCTCACATAAACCACTGCATTACCCGCTCAAAACGTACCCAACAGCATTACAAGCCGAACCAACTTATAAATCCATAATACCGAGTTTAAAAATAATATAAGTATCATACAAATAAATAAACCAATAGCCTACACACAACCAACCATACGTAAATCACCAAATCATCCGCACCACACGAAAAGTAATCGAAAGTCATTACAGTATACTAGTATCAACAGCTCAACATATACACATACAGTACTATACAATAAATCACACATCACTTGCACATGTAATACCAACATAAAATGTAATTCATAATAGCTATTACAATTCACTAGTTATAAACAATACATTAAACATAGTACAAATATAGCAACTAACTGACATATACAAACACTCAGTAAGGTAACAATCAACTATAACACTCTTGATTCATGTAACGCCTTGTCAGTACCAATTTCCCAGGGAAACAAGCAGCCCACGTGCACACAACCAAATTTATAGCAACATGCACGTAACAATCAAAACGTTCGCAAGTTTCAGCAAACCTATAGCCAAATAACCGCAAAATTCAAATCGACCGTAACCCACAATCCTAGGACGCATTCCGTACAAATCAACAACAATCTAACAACCCTCACAACACAAAAGTATACACCAAAACCAACCTATTCAGGAACTAGCAATTGCCACAAGTATTACACAAATTTGACCTGCATAATTCACCAACAACCAAAGTAACGGGACCCCGAAAACCTGCAAACTAGCCACAAATTAAATCAATCCATGTAGAGAGTTTACAAACTACAATGCATAATTCGCAACACAATACAGGATACCTACCATATACAAACCAAAATCGCGTCACCAAACTTTCAAATACGTAACATGTTGCACTAAACACACAAAGCAAACACAATAAATTAGCACAACACATAATCAAGTCAACAAGTCGTAATAGCAGCAATATCATGCAATAGAAAACTATTACAAACTAGACAATCTATACATAGTGCAAACAAACATTACATTTATATAAATATCCTGAATAAAAGTATAGTCAAAGCATTCATGCACAAACACAACGTCATGTTAGAATACCACAGCATCCCATTGTAAAACAGAAACCCGCTTACCAGTAATAACCTAAAACAACCCACTGAGAAAGTAGTAATATTGCAACCCATAATACACAACAGCGCAAACAACCCACTAAAAGTAATAAAAGCAGAATACCAGCTAACACTAATCACACCTGTATCAAACCCATCCCACATGCAAATCACAACAAAACACATACTCCTAAGAAATATACACCGACATTCATACCAATAAACCAAATAAAAACCATTTAATGCAAAGGTAACACCTGTTCGGAACACCAATTATAGCTGTGAAGTTTAAACCAACCCAAGTCTATCCAACATACTCACAAGTCATCTCATACACGTAGCATCGTCAGTAACCATACAACATCAAGTCAAAATCCATCATGTCACAATAAGTGAACGTTATATACAAACTTTCAACATTAAATACACACTCAAAATCAGCTAAATTATTTCTGCAATAGAAGTACCACTAAACACCGAATAACAAATTCACATGGTACATAAAGTAACAACAAATACACATAACTCTGACAACACTCACAAAACAAAGTAAAACACCAATAGAGTAAAATACACAACTTCATGTTCAACACTGCAACGTATCAAGCTTAAGGTCCACCAATTGTGCACAAACGCCCTAAACACCAACTAAACCGCAAATTCGAATCAATCAAAGTCTAAGTTATGGCAATACACAAAAGCAAACGAATAAGCATCTCAGTAAGAATACTACACCCTTACGTAAGTAAAGTAACGTGTAAAATACCCAAATCATTCCAGTAAAACTCCAAATTATAAACAAACCCAAAATCGCAAGCACCAACCACCCAACCTCCAGAGCAACACGCACAACTACACAAAGCCCAACAAAAGCCTAAACGCAGCCCAAACACGTCCCCAGAACTTTATTTAAGTAATAACTTAACCCACAACAATTAAACTATTTAATACGCACAAAATACTCCTCAGCAATAACGACTCAAACCCCTAGGAAGCGCACCCTGCATACTTATAATCATAGCAAACACAACTCACCCACATCACGTTGCAAACTTAAAACTAGACCCATAACCGGGCACCCTACCGTAGCTCAATACCGTGCGCAGCAAATAACTAACCATACCTAAATCAAAAGCAGTATTCATCTCCAACCACAATAATCAGTTACAGGAAATCGCATCCCAGCGTAGTGCCAAGAAACAACCAACTCACAGCACAACTGCAAAACCTCTAACGTAAACACATCTACTGCAACAAAACTGCCACTTATGTAAGCAATACATCCGTGTCAAACCCAACTCCCGTAAGTCAAGGCAATCAACTCTAACAGCAAGCAAACACAGCCAAACCACAAGCAACCTGGCCAACATTGCATAACCACATCACGTTACTTAAGAAGTAGACCAATCAAACACCTACACAACGCACTTAACACAACCACCAAAGCACCCCAAACAACTAACAGCAGCAGGTTGACCCACGCCGCAAACTATCAAGTAAAAAACACATATCAAACACCACTAAACAGCAACAACAATAACAGTACATTATAGGCGTAATAAAAGCTGCGTTAACACGTATACTTAGCACTCACTGCAAACACAACCCAAGTATCACAATATCAAGACAACAATAAACGTAAGTAAACACACCGATTCCATAACATGAACGTTAGCTGCCTCACACCAGCATAGCAGTTAAACTATTTACTCCCACTTATTCTAAAGCAAGCAACATCACAGCCCAACACGCCCAAACACAATTAACCCAGCAACCCAAAAGGAACACATAAATCAACTCACATAATAAACATCCCAAATCAACTCACCATTTCACCACTCAAACTAAATTACTATTACTGCAAACGTCTTAGCATCCAACCATCCTAAAGACGTGCAAACAACACACCTACCACCAAGATAAATGGCCGCTAGCACCTCCCGGAGCTACAAGTATCAAACTTAAATGAACACTATTAGATCAGCACACCAAACTATTAACGTAAGTAAAAACCCATCACAACACTAGTAAATCGCGAGCAAATCATAAACCTGGAAATAAACCTACACGCAAAACAGGCTAATAACATTTATCTGAATGCACCATCCCAGCCATGTAAGTTACAGCAAAATAACATCATCACTAACGAATCTAGCCTACAATCCACCAAAGAAACTACGCGTTTCCGCAAACCCACTACAACGCACTTAACAAACCAGAAGACCCAACACCCAAGTTTATCACCAATTATAAGAAATCAACAACAGTCAACCCCAAATCACACAAAACATCCCAAACAACACCGTCAGCTACACGTTAACACATCCATGGCAATAAGTACACCTCAGTCATCACTCAAATACCGCCACCACAATTAAATCAAGCCCGTCGGTATCACCCATCAGTTTCATTCAAAACAGGCTTGCCCACGTGCCCAACAAACTAGCTTAGCCCGACCAAAAGCAACACCAACAGTAAACACCCCAACAAACAAAACACGCTACACCCGTACACAACTCAAAATAATCGCTTACAAACAGCTACCTGAGTATCGCCTAAATCCACACTACCTAAAATACAACTCATCAAGCTATCCCTCGCACTCATAGTTCACCGATCCACACGCAAATTAGAGAGACTAAATTGCCTCCGTAACAGCAAACAACCCAACCACAAAGTAATCAACCCATGGGTACACCTACCGCATCAGCGAACGTAACCATCACCAAATGCAGTAAGCATCTACTACCAGCGAGCGTTACCCACGCTAACAACAACACACTACAAACTTGTTATCGAAATTCAAACAAAACCAAATTACACATAGAATAAAACAGAAACACCCAAAATTGACCTGCAGTATTTAACTCAAAACAAAGTAACGCACACCTAATCTAACTAGAGTGTTCATGTAAAGTACAACATCTAAACCTCTCACACGCTTAAAAGACCACAGTAGCCGCATCAACCTCATCCGACAGGGTGCAACCTTAACAAAACATAAATGCTTCATTCTCACCGACTAACAACTCCAAGCAGTCAATCACCAAGTAACGTATACAATTGAAACCACTTGTGGCTAAATATCTCACAAATAACCCAAAATGAACATCTAAAGAACGTATATCACTCTGCAACAAGCAAGATACCACCAAGATAAGCTCCAATCTCACACAATTCCATGCAAACTTAATTCCCAGAAAAGTGGTACACCTCTCAGGACTAAAGTCCACAACTCCCCGAAGCCAAAGCCTCCAATGTCTACAAAACCTAGGGGCACGCCCACAATTGCCATGCACCACAAATCCCTCCATGCAACGCAAACTTCACCAGAACACGTAAACCGAAAAACAGGTCACAGGTGTCAATATGCCTAAAACGTTGTCTCAGCGATCAACAAATACCGCATATAACAATTGCCCCACACAAGGTGGCACTACATCAATTCTATCCGTGTTCAGGCCACACTCAACAACTCTAAATCCATACCATCGTGCCTACCATGTCCACCGTAAGCACAATTCAGCAAAGTACTTGCCATCAACCTACAAGGTAAATCCTCACAACCCCAGCACCATCACAGAGTACCCTGGCGACAAAGTACACCTACCCTCGAAATAAGCACACAAACACCTCACCCCGGAAAACCAAAGTTAAGGTGCCTGTATTCACCTGTATCCCACCAATCAAAATCAACAACTACAAAGCGCAAAAACACCACCCTCACAAAGCATGACAGCTCCCAAGCACCGTAAAACACACACCCAGCTGATCCGTAAACGTGCAGTATCACCACTCACAACCTAAAATCAACATGAAACTCATGAAAATGTACACATTCAAAACACCCAAAATGCGCAAACTACTATATTATATCAACCCTCCACCACACACTTTCACCACGGCAAACCTACCTCAGTAGACAAAACATACAAGCAAAACTAACAACTCACAGTGTAGATCTACTGCCAATATCCGTCCTAGGCAGTCACACTCGAAAAATCTCATGCACGAACCCCCAAAGCCATCAAATCCACGTCAACAGGTATCTCAACTCGCAATTGCGGCACATACCACACACAAAACACAGCAGCCCAAGCTACCCGAAACCTGAATGTAAGCACTCACTCAGTACCAGTACACGAATCCCCGGTAGCCTCTGTGCAGGTACAAACCCAAACCAACAATCCACTAACAACACGTGCCAACCCATGCCCTAACGAACCGTCTATACTGATGTGTAACCCTCTATGCCGATCCATCAGCAAAGTCACTACATCAGCCTAGGCAGACCAAAGTCTCAAACGAAACCACGACTGCAAGCCCAAAATAACGAAAAATCTCGGAAGCCAAACACCATCAACTAGCACAGTGCCCAAAATAACCCTACAAACCAAAATAGGCGTCAGAATCCCACAGTGCCAAACACGTCTGCACAGCGGTACCCAAGCCAAAAAGCCCAGAATCCGCATCCCTTGAAACGCGACAAAACACAGTCCCCCACACAATCCCTGAGACCACCATAATCCCAAAGCACACCCGCAAACCAAACAATGCAGCCCATACAACCACTGTAAAACCCTCTAAGCACCATAAATATGCACCCACCACACTATATTATATCAACCCTCCAGCAGCACAATTCACCGCGGCAATTCCGCACAGCCTGGGGCCTAAATCCAAGCCCAAAACCCAAATTACCACAAAACTCAGGAACTTGAAGAACTACGTAAAATATAATGTAAAACCAAAGCAAAAACCTCCGGAAATAGCGCGTAACACCGCTCACAAACCCGTACACACGCGTGTCTACCCGCAAACCCGAAAACACAGCATCTTCAAAAACCGAAATAACAAGCATACTACAAGCAAATCGCCCTGGCTTCAGACACCATAAACAAACACAAGACCCGCGCAAGCCAAATTAAAACGAGAATGTGTCACCACAGCACAATCCAAACTCATAGAAGAACCGAACTTCAGCCCATGTCGCACCGGTACCACACCAACGTACAACATGCCATAAAAGCCTAAGCCCGTAAATCTAAGAACTATAGTAGTAAAATATCAGCAGTATAAAACCTCGCACTCACAACAGCTAACATATAAGCAAACAAACCACCTACCTGCAGACCAATCCCTCGTCAGAACATACCACAACCTACAGCAAAGCAACAAAGTACAAGCAATCGCTAAGCAAACCCTCAAGCTACCCAAGTCGTAATCCGAAACTAAATAACCACCAAATCTAGCAATCAGTCACACACCAGCTAAATCCCCAGACCCAAGCGTAAACCAGCATCCGCTCGATCTGCACATGTCACACCACCTCAACTACATACTTCACAGCAAACAGGTCATAAAGGTCACACCACGACACAGCACTTTAATCCAACTACACATACAACTACAATCTCCTACCTCATTGTACCCATTGCGAAACATCTATCCCGAACATACCCCAGCCCTATGCTATCAGCGGCCCACATACATATTCAACAACCTATCAATTCCCAAAACCCAATCAACCGAACGTTACACAACCGTAAGCTGGCGCGCATCGCGCAATCCACAGCCTGGCCCCGAGGCATTGAGCCATAACTGTACACTCTCCGCGTAGTAAGCCAAACCAGCGCAAAACACAAATGTCCTACACAAACCCATAACACAATCAACACACAAGGATAACATCAAGAACCCATAATCCACCTGTAACAATCTAATCTACATCCTAGCAAACGTAAACATCCCACAATAAGCAATCATACCACAATTAAACAGTCAACCGCAAGTCTTCACCAAAACTGTAAAAAACAGCTATCACCGACCCGCCAAAATCATGTAATCCCCCAACCCCAACCCCAAGCGCAAGCAAACTTAAACTTAAAATACCCATCGAAGAACCAATACTAGCAACCAAACACACAGTGTACATCAAAAGAGAACCAACCAACCACCATCCAAACACATTAATGTCACAAGCAAACTCAGCCTAACATCCCAAGCCTTGCCCCGAACTTAAAACCTATGCTATGAACTGGTTAACCCCACAAAGAAACTCCACCTCACCGCGACACCAACCGAACGGCTCATCACACCAAAACATTCCAACAAAGCAATTCAGCAAACTGCAACATCAGCATCCGGCCGCCATCAATAAACCTTCAAATATAAGTCTAAGTCCGCAAACTCGTAAAGCATTAACACACTCAAACACACGTATCAACAATCTAAACAAAATATGCTACCTTGCCAAAACCACCACAAAGTGCAGTATCACGCAAAGTCATAGCCACAGATCACCCCACACCAACAATGGGAAAACTCACCAAAACAGCAGGTAACCTTGCACCACAAAAGGCATGCCTCTTGTAATCACTTTGCGAATATAAACCTAATGTATCACAATTAAACCACCAGCAACGCAAACCACAATGCATGTCCACAAACACCATCAACAATCAACCGTAAAACACGCTGTACAAGCCCTAAACACACACTAAGCGCAAAGTAAAGTCACCAAACATAACCCACAAGACAACATCATAAAATAAAAGCGCAAAACATACTAATCAACAATACAATACCAACGGTAACTATCACTCAGTCATCACAAGCACTAACATAAAATCAAAATGCAACGCTAACCACGCAACTCCCACCAACATTAAACTATCAAATCAATGTTCATCCAAACCAATATGTACATAAACTACATCGTGTAAGTAACCAACATCAACCCTGCAAGTTAAACATAAACTCCAAATGTTGCATCCGACCACAAGCTACTACAACAACGTACACCAATAATGCAACGCACACATGCAAATAATCACACCGATAATCAAAAACTACGCTATCTAGAAACTGTGAAACACAATAACCCCAAACAAACATAAGTCAATCAACATAAATAAACCTCTTAAGGATAAGCATAAAGCAGTTTGCCAGCCCTAATGTACTGCAAGCCTACCCGAAAAGACTCAATAAAGAGGACCACACAACACCCAAATTAAGTAAAGCACTTTCGGCAAACCAACTAACCAACTTCAGCCAAAACACGCAAATTTGCTTACAAAAACCACAAATCTATCAAGCATTCACACCACATTAAGTCATCTCGTAAACGATGCACATCCTGCAGCACAACTAAGCAGAAACGGAACGCCCAACATCGTTAAACTCTGCATACACACCAACTCCAATTAGCAATACAAAGTACGTATAAAATCTTAAACCTGTAAAAACCCAAAACATCAGACACGCCTAACGAGCTTAAACTGAAAATTACAAAGCCTTCGGTACTCCAAACCCCATGCTAAATAAAAGAAATTTAATGTAACAACCTCCCGATCAAATCAGCCTACTGTCTAACAACAATAATAACCTGGTAAGTGTCAAGCTATGCCTCAACGCAATCACATGAAAACAGTGTCATAAATGGTAAAATAATCACGTCAAAGCTTAAAATACGCAATGTAAAATTCGCCACACATTAAACACAAACTATACACACCAAAGTTTAAATTAAAACTATCAAACACGAGGCGTTTATCACAACCTCATTAATCTCGCAGGAATAACATATCTACCGTCTGAACTTATAGAGTGCATTGAACACTGTAACAGCCACAACACTTACTAACCAAAACTCCAGTCTGAAAACGTACAATAAACATGCGAAGCGTTACCAACATGCTACGCTCATAACCAGTAACCTCTATGTAAAGCAATCTTCCCGCGAAACTCAAATGCAGCACTGCACACCCGCTGCAAAACAACACCTCAATCGTACCTGAAGCTAATCAAGACACAAATCATCCCCACTACAATTAAGCAACATACTCACCACAGCAAATTCAACTAAATTACGAGCGTATCCTTATATTACATTACACCAAGCACTAATCACAAAATACCAAATCACCGCCCTTAACGCCCAATACTGAGTTAACAATACATAATACTATGGAAATTAGCGACCCACACAGCACCACCAAACACCCTAGCGCAACGCGCAGCATAGAGTTAACAAATCCCCCACTATTCGGGCAATACATACCCTAAGCGTTCAATAGTAACCAGTAAAATTGTGGCCAACCTAACCAAAAAGCACGTTTGTAACATCTAAATCACAGTCGCTAAATCATCCACCACACAGCAACCAAATAAAGCAACAAAACTATAAAACAAATAAAGGTCCATACCTCAATCTGAAAACTCATAACCAAACTAATCCTACAATTCACGTATCAGGCATGCTGTCATCACAACTAATTCACAGTCATCTACTATAAAACACAAAATTCAATATACCGCAAACCCTCTAAGATTCATACAGCAAAATAATTCACCACGCATCCGAACGCATCACGATCCTACTGTCATTCGAAGTAATCAGTAACACATATAAGCACCTCAAATCAAATACGTAACACTAAATAAACCTCTCACCAGAAGCAATATAACAAATTTCCATAAATCACACAATCCAACATAGTAATAACATTATAAAATACAAACGCAATCACTATTACATGACGTTAACTATAAATTTATATAAACTTGCAATTAAAACCAATCCCAGCAAAACACAATTGCATATACTCTAAGGTAACATACTCACCAGTAAATCGTCAAAATCATAATAGCAAGCATCCAAGTAAACGCAAACACAATAAATCCACATAAAACATAACACTTACGCAATCAAAACCGCGCATTAAGGTTAACCCCACACCAAACAAGCCCACGAAGTATCAATAATTAAACCCACCAATCGTAGCTTACACCCCTCGGATCCATCAATCACCAGCTCCCATCATCATCACCTACACAAGTTCAAATTCAACCCCAAAGTAGATTCTACATGGCACATACGAAAGCAAGCCTTTGAAACTCAACCCCAAAATACATCTTCAGCTAATAACTTACAGCGTAAACTACAAGCTCACACGCTATAAGGTACGCAACCATCCAGTAATAAGCTTTAACCTGCAACATCTAAAGTAAAAGTAACATCCCACCAACACTAAACTCCACATGGCCTAAATTGTCATTTAATAAAAGTACATCAATCCATAATTGTATCAAGACAGTACTTAACTTACCAAATACCACTATAAAAAACATAAACACCGCAACTCAACCTTCATCACCACAACCAGTGCCAACTTGTAAGCAACATAGAAAACACACCAACTCAAAACAGTGCTTACATAGAAACAACAAACCACAAATGTACAAATACAAGAAATCAACGCAACAGCAGTTACAAAAGTAAAGGGTCATGTAAGCCTCCAAGACTAATCACTCCATAACAGCCTCAACCTAACCATGCAAATTTATAACGCTAAAGTAAGCGTCACCAAATCACCTATACACAGCATACCAAGGCGTAAAGAAAGCATCATCGTATGGTCTCAAAACAAACTCTGCAATACACAAACGCACCACGCAAGCATCATTTACACATGCAACAACACCCGCTAGTTAACAATCACTACCACATCTCAGCATCAGTACCAAACCTTCAGTTACAACTATCACCCCGGCACACAGTGCTCGCGCTATATCAAACCTCGTAGCTAACGGAATACCAAAACATGCTACTGCGGCATCAAATATGCAAACCCAACAAGAAATACACTGTAAACCACTAATAAACAAGCAAAACTAATGCACTATCCCAAATGGGTGCCATTAACAGTAAGTCTACATCATTAAACATTAAAACCATACCCACAAAACTCAACAAAGTTTAACAATACTTATACAAATAAGAAACAACTGCCAACGCACTTAAACATATAAAATATATAAAGTAGAACCGCAAGCATAATAACCACACCAACGAAAACCAAGCATTAATAACCCGCAATTCAGCCACCCATGTATTCAATAGCATTCAATGCGAAGTAAAACTAACAAACCTCTATAAAAGTAGTCGTAAACGCCAAAATTTAAAGCAAATTCTACAAACCATGATCACCCACTCCAAATCACCGAAACAATCACACAATGCATAGAACTAAATTTAACCAACCAACATCACGGAGTATACATCTACAAAACAAGCATTGTACGCACCCTGTATAAATCAAAACAACCACAGCAGCACGCAAACCCTCACGAAAACAGTTATAACACCGCAAGCGTACAAACTCAAAGCTTTCACCAGCAAACATCATCCCAAAACAAGCAATAAAATGCTGCCATTTGCAAGTGCTTACCCAAAACAATTGCGAGTTTCAGACAAGCCATGCACCATTACAGCAAGAGTAAACCAAGTATGCTACACAAACACTCCAACAACGCAAGCGCATGCAACACCTACACAAACAAGTAACACACACCCACTGCCCTAAACAACAAACCCGCCAAACGAAATCAATCAGCAATCATAAACCCTACAAACAAAATAGTTAAGACCCATATCACTAGACATGTAGTCTCAGCCAATAGTAAATTCCGTATTCTTAAAACCATCACTAAAACCTCCACTGAAAGTACATCAATCAATAACAAATAAATCCATACGTGTAATATCAAATAACATAAAAGATAAGCT
>VFSE01000115.1:0-34492 GCA_010157825.1 Vickermania ingenoplastis | reverse complement strand
TACGGGTTCGCGATGCTCATGTTGCGTTATTGTTGTGTAGTGATTAACTCGGACGTGTTTTACGTAAGTTGCACTTTAGCATTGCGATGACATTGCTTGGGCCATTTCCATGGTGACGTTGTTTATAGGTTTGAGCTAGGGACTTCGGTGCTGCGGAGGATTGTTTTGGTGGAGGGACCTTTGTGGTGTGTTTATTTAAACAGGTTCTTTCGGATGGATTGTACCTTACGTGCAGCTTTACTTACATGTTGTGACCTGTTAGATTCCGGTGGTGGATGCACCTCGGTAGCCGTGTTTACCGCGTGAGGGATTGTAGTTTGTGGTTGCTGCACCTATAGTAAATGTTAGGTGTTGCGCCCATTGGGGTGGTACCTTATGCGTTGCTTGATGGTGCTTTCTATTTACTTTCGTTGGGTTTAACTGTGGTAATGTTTAGGGTTTTACTTAGGATGTTGTTTCGATGTTTGTTATGTGGTTGATTTATGTTGGTGTATTTTATTTCGTCAGTAATTCTTTGATGATTCCGGATGCTGTGCTGTAGCAGGTGCCAGTGGGGTGTTGTTTGTGTTGACGTTATGCGTAGTGTATGCTAGGTGTTGTTTTGTGAGTTGTTGATGTGCAGTTGATGTTGAGGTTTTTGGGTTGTGGGCTTTACCATTGATTGCGTGAGTTTTCTTTGGAACTGGTGGGCGATGTGTTGATGATTTCGTAGTTTGGTCGCTATGCGTGGATTTTACTTGGGACAACTTCAGGGCGTTGCTTGTTAGTGGTTGGCGCAGGTGTATTGCTCCACCGTGTTGTTTGGTGTTTGGGAGATGGTCGTCGGCTGGGTATGTGCGCGTTGTTATTACGTTGGGTTTGTGACTGGGGTATGTTGGCGACTTCGCTTGCTGAAGCTGGTGCTGTGCTTTGATGATTACTTTCGAAGTGTATGATTTTAGGTTGAACCATCTTTAATGCGGTTTTGTTTTGTTTTTAGTGTGTTTTGAATACTTTGTTTGGGCGTTGTGTAACGCTGAGTGCTATAGTTCTGGATATTTGAGGTTTTCGTGGGTGGAGTTTGTGTGGAGTTTGCGTGATTGCGCTCTTAGGGGTTTTGTTGATGCAGACTGATGTAGCGACTTTGCGTTATTTGTTGTAGTATGGTGTGCATTTATTAGATTGGAGGTTTGTGTGGCTTGCCTTTAGTGTTGGTGCTTTAGGGGTGACTTTGTAGTTTTGTCTGTTAACGGTAGCTATTATGTTTGGTACAGGATGTGGGGGTTGCTTGTGCATGACGGTTGCCTCTGTGTTTGGTTTGGGTTTAAGTTTTGTACACCGCCTTTGGTATTTGCGAAATCTGTGGTTTGAGCGAGTGTTGCCGGGTAAAGGCAGGATGGTGCTGGCGTCAAATAGGTGTTTATTAGTGGTGTGTTTGTGGGATTTTGTTATTTGGGTTTGCGGGTGTAGGTTTTGAGATAGCACAGGCACTGCATGTGATGTGATTGACTGGTGGTTTGATTCATACAGTTTACTGTGCTGCGAGAGTGCGTGCTAGGCGGGCTAGATTGTCTTTATACGCGTTGGGTTTAGCATGTTTATCGTATTTTGGTGTTGACATGCGTTGTTTTGAGGTTTCTGTTCCCGATGGGTGCTGCTAGGTGGTGGGTTTGCCGTGGGCGACTTTTGAGATTTGTGATGTTTTTGGACGCTTAACTGGTACATGGCATTGGCTTAGGGTATGGTTGTAGTTTGGCTTTTAACGTGTTTTGTTGTTTTGTATGATACGTTATTTCTGGGATACTTGCCATGTGGGCTACTGTTGGGTTTTCGAGGTTTCTTTCTCGGCTGTATTGGCGATTGCGTGAGAATTTGGGTATGTGCCTTGGGAATTTGCGATGGTGGAGGGTTGATATAATATAGCAGGGTGTCCGTGGGCAGGGTTGGCAGTCTTGTAGGCATGGTGACTGTGGGATTTAGGGTTGCGGGTAGGTTTCTTGCGGTTTTCTAATATGGTGTTGAGTGGTGGATTTGCTCCTACTAGGTTGTGCGCAATGGTTATTGGGAGTTGGACAGTTTATTTGTGGATGTGCATTTGTATTTGAATTATCGTGTTGTGTTATTTTTGGTTTCGAGGTGTTCTGGTGATGGTGGGATTTTGAGGCTAGTAGTGGCTGTATGTTGTGGTGATGAATTGACGGCTTGCTATGGTTAAGTTGGGAGTGCCTTTGGGGGTGGGTTTTGGGTGGTTTGTTCAGAGGTTTGCCTGATATCATCAGCTTTGGGTGTGGATTTTCGGGGTTTCTGCGTGGGGTATAGGTACAACTTGCTTGAGTGGGTTTCATGTGGGTCGTTTCGACTATGTTTGACTATTTTGCATTTTGTTGTGCGGGCGCATCGGGACCTTTACGCGCTGGAGGGTTGATATAATACAGGTGGGATTTGTGCTAGGCTGACGGGTTTGCAGACTCATGTATGCGTGTTGCCCAGGTTGTGGGGTAGGTTTCTTCTACGCGGTTATTTAGGGTGGTGAGGACTGTGCATGTGATGTTGGGAGCTGGGTTGCGTGGAGGTTTTATTTGATAAGTTCACACATTACTGGAGGTTTACGTTTAGGTTTGGTTGCCTTTGGTTGTTTTGGATTTTGTTGGAAATTTTGGGTGATTATAGGCTTGTCGGATTTGTTTCGGTAGTTTATGACGTGTTGAATGTTTGTCGCGGATTTTGGGTTTCCCGGGATGTAGTTTGTAGGTAGGACTTTGGATGATGGTGTCGGGGTGAGTACTGGTGCACGGTAGTGGTAGGATCAGTCGGGGTTCTACTTGGACTGGTTGTTTCTATGTGGTTTATTTGCAACCATCATGGTGGTTGCTGCTTGGTTTTACGTTTACTATTGTGATTTTACGGCAGTTGGTGCTTTCATGATTTAAGGGTGCTTGTTGCTGATCTTGATCGAGATGTCGCTTCGGTTGTTGTAGCATAGGTGAAAGTGGGCATGCGAATGGATACCGGGTGCTGTGTGGACTTGTATAATGTGGTATAGTGGGGTGTTTTGGTGGGTGTACGGGCTTACGGGCTGCATGCTTTTGTAGGTTGCGGCTGAGACGTTGTGTTTGCGCTATGGGTTTTGTGGGGTTTAACACGCTAGGTGCTTCAGTTTTCCTGCGCGTAGTGGAGGATTTGGGTGCGTTATGTGGGTGCGGGTGGTTGGGTCGTGTGCAGGCATACTTGAGATTGTGGTTTTTGGGCGGGATGCCGCGGGGATTTGCTACGCTGGAGGGTTGATATAATATAGGATGGGTTTGTTGTAGGTGTATGTGTGGAAACTTGAGCAGGTTCGCTGGGGGTGACTAGTTGGGCGTCCAGTTTGGTTTTTATATTGTGGTATTGTAGACTTTTGGCGAGGTTGGTACGTGCTGCCTGGTGGTTCTTTAGAAGTTTTCTGGTTTGAGGGTGTTGGCTTATTATATGTTGCATATCTGGAACTTCAGGGTGTTAGGCGCACGGTTGTAACTTCGGGAGGTGAGGCTTTTGTGCACATGTTTAGAGCTTCCAAGTAGGGCGGGCTGGGTACTCCGATTTTACGTGTGTAGGTTTACGTGCTGTGGGCTGCAAATGAGGATTGTTAACTTGCGACTAAGATTGACTGTGATATGTCAGTGTTTTGTGATTTGTGGGTTGTGAGTAACATTCAAGGTTTGTACTATGGTTTCGGGGAGTTGTGTTTTGGGAATTACGGTGCAAACTTGATTTCGATCGTGGGTTTAGTACCAGGTAGGTGTGGTATTCATGTTGCGTTTAGTTAGCTGTGTTCAGTATGTTTTATTGGAGAAAGCCCTTACAGCATATGGTTTTGGTAGCATTTTATATGTTTTTATTTCCGCATTTAAGTCTGTGGGCTTTACGCGGTGGGGAGCCTGTTAATTTGATTTTCATTTGTGTTTGTTGCTTGAATTGTGTACCTTTCGAGATGGTTTGTTTAGTTTTGGATATAAGTGACCAGTGGTTTGAGTGGCTGTTGAGAGTGGAGGTATTTGTGCTTGGGTTGTTTTGTGATAACGCATTTTAGATGTAAGGTTGGCACTATGCTTGGGCTCCATGGGTTGCGTGTGGCTAACTGCGTTTCAAACTTTGCCAGGTGTATGTGTTAGCTAGGCTGGCTTTTGAGTATTTGCTTACAGAGGTGCTAGTTGTGTGATGCTCATGGGGTTGACTTAATTAGAGCTGTACTGTGTGTTATGACTTTTGTGAGCTTTTCGCTGGTGGTTTATGATGCCGTGGTTTTAGTCAATGGTATTGTTGCGTGGATAGCTAGGACGTTAGGGACTTGAGTTTTTGGATAACTGTTGATGACTGTGTTAAGATGGCCGTGCAGTGAAGTACTAGTTTGGGTTGTTTAACAACACCGGGGGTAAGTGCTGGTAGGATGCCTTTGATTTGCATGTTTGGCGGGTTTTGAGGTTTAGTATGTTATGCTGTCTGGGGTGTAGCACACTATGGGTTGTCGCTTGCGGGTAGTTACGCTAAATTATGCGTTATGTTGATGTTGTGATGGGCGATGGCATGAAAGTGTCTTTGGTTGTTTTAGGTTTAGGTAGTGACCCGAGTGCATGGATGTTGGCAGAAGGCTGCGGGCTGGAGACGCGTATAGAACTGGGATGATTGTTGCTGATGGTAATATTTTATAGTTGTAAGGGTTTGATTATATTGTGTAGCTTTGTGGGAACCTGAGGCTTGCAGGGTTTTATGGATAGTACTTTTGTGGGTTGTGGCAAGCGGTTGGGTATTGTATTTGATCTTGTAGTTTGCGAATTATTTTTATTCTTTAAAATTTACTTTGTATGTATGTTGTGTAACTTTGTGGTTGTGCGCACTTTATGTGGTGCTTTTAGGTTGGTAGGCAGACTGTGTGTTTTGTGAGGATTGCCGGTTTGCATTTATATATCGTTTTAGATGTTTACGTTTGCGTAATTCGTGAGTTAAGATGCAGGTACGGTAATTGTCATTAAGCATATTGTTTATATCTTCAGACTGATTGGATATAGGTTTGTTGGTATTTTGTTTGTGACGGAATAGTTAAATGGAGATACGTTATAAGACTCATTGTGTACTTAAGCTTTGGTGATGGGTTATTTATGCTCTTAGTTGGAGTGCTTAGTGCATTTGTGGTTTGTGTGTTTGTGAGTAGTATGCTTCGAAACAAAGTGCATATGACTTTAACTGCGTGGTTGAACTTGCGAGTACCCTTGGTTGGAAGTGCGGATGGTTTGTGGATTTGTTGCTGTTGTTCTATTCGTGACTTCATGTAGAGGAAATGATATTGTCGGCTTTGTGGTGTGTAGCGCTATTAAGGCCTATCTGGTTTGTAGAGTTTTACCATGATGTTGACTTTGTTGCTGAATTGTGCTTTATGTACTGTGGTGACACGACTTTGTGGGTGATCTATTAGTTGTGTTTGCCATGTCAGTTGTTTCTGCGGGTTTGCGGAGTTTTGGTTGTATTGGTGCATGAGTTACAATTGAGTTATTTATCGGTTACCAAATAGTTGATTACTTGTGGTGCACACGAGCATTGTGTGCTTTGCGAGGTGTGCTTAATTGACTGTGGTGCATACCACGCGGGTACACTGTTTGAGTTGTGGTTTGTTGTGTGGATGTTTTGCGTTGTAACCATATATTTCAGGTGGGAGCATTTGAATTGCTGTGTGTTGCTTATGTGCCTGCTTGATGTGTTACTTGCACATGGCATACTTGGTGCGTTTGTGGTTGATTTAGATGTTTCCGTTTTGGGTGTATATACGTGTACGCTGCTAGTGCGGCAGGGTGATAGGTTACGTTTATGGAATTGTTTAGCTATTTGTTTTAGATGCGAGTGCTCTATGGATTAGGGAATATTGAGGTTGATATTTGCATAGCTTGTTAAGCTTTTGCGGGTGCACATGTTGTGCTTAATTTGGTTGTCTGGCTTTAATTGCCAATGGGGCAGGAGATGCTCGGTTTCTTCGGCAGCTTGGTGTGATTGCGCTTTAGCAAGGTAGTGGTGTGGATGCATAGGTTTCGATGGTATATTACTGATAGTAAATTGTAAGTCTATTATTTAGTTGTGAGAGGCTTGGTGATTTTGGGTTGCTGATAATTGCATAGTGTGTGATGCTTATGCGAGTGATTGTTGTATGTGATTGGATGGGTGTTTGTTTTAGCCGATGTTTACGCACAAAAATATGTAATATGGTTGTTATAGTTGTGCTTTTGTGTGATTTTGTTTTACATCGGTTATGTGTTTGATTGTCAAGCGACGCAGCCAGGTTTTGGGTGTGTGGTGTGGGATTTGGGGTTTTATCTAGATTTGATATGGTTGCCGACTGCTTGGTAGGTGGGGTATTTAACTGTGTGCTGGATATTTGTATAGGTAGATTTGCTTGACATGCTTATTGAAGTTTTATAGGCAACAGATTATATGGTGATAAGTATGTGTAAGTGTTAGGTTTTAGTTTAACTGGTAGTTGTGAACCTAGTTTGTTTCCTGTGCAATGGTTTGGCGTGGGTGTTGGTTGTTCCGAGTGATATTGGGTTTGTTGAATGTATCAATTTGATGTTGAGGTTGTCGCTTGGGCATGTAGATGAGTGGTAACCTTAAGCTGTTTGCTGGATGGGGACTGGAAGTGTGCCTGCATATAGATTTAGTTGATGTGGTGTATTCAGATAGCTAGTTATTACCTTTAAGGGCTGTAAGTTGTGATGGGCGGTTTTGTGATTGGTGATATGGTGGTTGTTGAGGACTTTGGGTTTAATTGCGAATGCTACTATATGAGTTGGTATTGTGATGCGGGATTGCTTGGTGTTGCTTTGGTGCGTGTGTGTTGGTTCATATAGAGGTTGGTTCTGAGTTTGGGGAGATGTTGTGGTGATACCCAAGTGGGTTTGCGTTAGCGTGATGGTGTTGCTGTGAGTTTGAAGTGATTGCTGCGTTTGTACAGATTAAGTTATACGATGTAGGTTGTAATAGTTTTTAGCTTCTATGATTTTTATAGTTATTACAGGTTATGGTTACGTTTCTTATAGTGTGTTTAGTTTTGTGGATTCTTACAGTAGTATGTTGTTATTTTGCTTGGTGATTCAGGTGTTATAGTGTACGTGATAGTTACAAGATTGCTTTAGTATTATGACGCTTTTGCACGTTATTTTAGTTTTACGTGTGTTGTTCACATAATATGTATACGATGTTTCATGTATTGTGATGTTTAGAATTTGATTCAACGCTGGGTGGGTGACTTGTACGATTAGGTGGATTTATGGACGTCGGGACTTACAGTTTTTGGATTTGTTGTTTTAGTGAGATTTTGCATAGATAGGTGTTAACTTTGCGAACAGAGTAGTGACCTATGATCGAACTACCAGTATGGGTTTATGCTGCGAGTTTTAATTATGTACGGTTATTGGCTGCGGAATTTGTGGGTTCCTATTCATTAGTAAATTGGTACAGCCATACACCTAATTGGAAACCTTAATATTAAGTGTTGCGGGTGTATTCTTTCAGAGTAAAATGCAGTAGATTGGTTAACAGCTGTGTTGTGGACTACGTGTAAGGGTTTGCAGACGAGGGGACACGTGTACGGGCGCGAATCGGTAGTAGGTTGTGATTTTTTGTTGAATCTAATCTCGCTTTCGCTTGTGGAATTGGTAGGCGGGTATTTCTACCGTACAAGTGTAAGTGCTTGAGAATTGTGTACTGGGTGTTTTGATTGGCTGACGTTGTTTTACAGGTTACAGAGTGGTGTATTTGATATTTACAGAACACTTGTCTTGTGTGTTTGCGTTTGCTTAGTGCCTGAATTGCTATAATGTTAGATACGTAACTGAATAGGTTGTATAGTTAGTATTTGTTGGATTCATATTTAATGAAGACGTGTTTGTTAGTGGTTTGTATGGTATTATTGTTTCGGGCTGAAATTGTTGCTCTTGATTACAGGTTGGTGTCCTGAGGCCGCACACGTTTTATGGTGTTGAGGGCTGCAGTTTGGTTTGTGTTTTGCTGCTTGTAGTAAGCTTAGGTATTGCTTATTTCGGTTCGGTAGTGGTTTACGTGAATTACATGATATTAGGTTCGATGTGAGTAGGTAGGCTGCGTAGGTCATATGTAAGGTTAATCTGGGGTTTGTTGTTTGTGGGTGTTTGCACGCATGCGTTGTCGTTTTGTCGATTTGACGGCAAGATTCTGTGGGTGTGCTTTGTTTATGTTGCGTGGGCTTGGGTATTTGCTGGGGCATTATGTGTGTCTGTATTAGGCTTGTAGTTTAGTTTTGACCGCTTGGGAGCGTAGAGTATGTGTATTAATTTATGCGCTCATTTACGTACATTCTGTTATTGGTTTGGGTTACTGCTTAAGTGAAGTGTGAGTTTACATAGTAATTAAGTTTTCTTTCCGTAGCGTTTGCTGCCGGTTGATGAGTTTTTGGAATGCTGCGTGCATTTCTATAGCTACGGTGACGTACATACTTTTTGTGCTGATGTGTTTGTCTGATCGTTAATTGACGAGATGAGTTTGGTATGTTAGACTCTTGTAATATAACGTTTTCTTAGGTAGTTTGTGGATTTGTGATGCATCCTTTAGTTTGCGTTTGTGTGTTGCTGTGGTATGTAGCTTTATTATGAGGGTTTTGTTATGTATTTGACGACTTTAATATTCTATGTTAACGGTATTGAGGTTTCGACTTATATGCTTCGTATACATATTATATTGTGAATGCAGGTTGTGTATTTGTTTGCATTCGAATTTGTGTGGGATTTGAAGTGTTTATGGTGTTACAATTTTTGCATGTAGTTTAACGTTGTATTAGGCGCGATAGCTTGTGAGCTTCAAGTTCGAGGCTGTTCGTGGTAGGGATCTGTTATAGCATGAGATTTATGGTAATTACATAATTTGATTTTGAATATGTAGGGTGTTTTATGATTGTAGTTTATTGACATTAGTTTATTGTGAGATTAGTAATAGTTGTGATACATTTGTTTTCGTTGGAGTTATTACGGTGATGATATTTAAAATTTTATAATATTGTTTGTTTTGTTGTGTTGTAGGCTTTGATAGCAGTGTTTTAAACTGTTTTACGATTTGTGTGTCAAGTGTGTAAACGGCTTTTGGGGTTTTGTTTGTTTATTGCTGTGGCGCTGCTGCTGTGTTGCTTGTAAGTACGTATTGGTTGCCATTGGTGTAAGAGAGTGTGTGCCTGCTAAGTGTGGTCGGTGTGTTGTTTGTTGTTAAGTTATAAAAGATTTTAATGGGTTTCACGTAGTGTTTTGTGTTGGTTTACTGTGATCTTACAAATGGTTTGGCTGCGACGTGTATTAGTGTTGTGCAAATTGCCAGTTATTTTGAATTCGTGATTTATTGCAGGCCGCTAGGGGTGCGTTCTGGAGTGTGGCAGGTTTAATTAATTAAGATCTTTGTGAGTTTGATGCGGGTGGTGGGCGGGGTCTGATAATAGGCTGTTTCCTGTGTTGTGTATTTACGCGATAGGTGTTAGACTTTATTGTAGTTTTACGTTAAGTTACATAGCAAATAGATAGTGAATTGTAATAGTTTATTGTAATTACTTTTAAAATTTATTACATGCACTTGAGTTTGATTTATAATTTCATACAATATGCGTGATGATTGTTTGGGTTGAATGATGTTAGGTACATTTCCTGAAGACGTTTATATTTCGCTACTGCTTTGAGGATACTTTGATACTTACTACTTTTACTCTTGATGCTTGGGGATTTAGGGCATACGATCTGAGGATTAGATGTTAAGTAGCTGAGATGTTAAAATTTGTAGGGGATTGTTGATTGAGTTTGTGGATTGCTGGATGTGGTTTACGTGCGGGTTTAGGTGGAAGTTATACATACTTTGTTTTCACATGGTGTAGATTACTCATTTTGTGATGTATAATGATGCTTACGTGGTTTAGGAGTAGGTTGCGGATTTTGCTACATGTGCCGCTTAGTGGTTTCGGGATTTACGCGCACACGGGCCTGTACAGAACGTGTAGGGTGTGCTATTATTTGTAAGTTCGCTTGTTGTTGTTTCTTGATAGATCATATGTATAGGTTTATTTTATGTTGGCGATCGGTGTTTGGCGATATACTAGTTATCTTTTCGTTAATTTTGAACGTGCCGCAAAGGGTTTGTGCAGACCGTTATGCGTGTAACTTGAAGCATTTATATGCAAATTTGTTTAGCTGGGTTTGAGCTGGTGGTGTAATTCATTACGTTAGTTTTGAATATGTTTGCCGAACGTGTTGCTTATGTTATGTTATGTGTGTTGCTGACTTGAAAATACGATTTGTTGTGTTTGCTTAATCTGGCTGCCTTTACTGCAGGTGATTGGTACCGACGGATATTTAACTTTGTGGCGTGTGGAAAGAATTGATCTCTACATGTAATTGCTTTGTTTGCTTTAGAATTACTTTCGTTGTGTATAGTGGTTTGTGCGCGCTGCATTTGAACTTTATATTTGCTTGGAATAGATAGTTATTGTTGTTTCTTAACGGGCTTGCATGGTTCGTTGTGTGGAGGCTACGCTTACGTTTGCTGTGTTACGCTAGTGTTTTTAACACGGATTGTTAACACATACACTGGCTTTGATGTTCATATTTCTTATTTTAGAATTGCATAGATTTGGTTTACAAAATGCGACTACTTTGGTGTGATTTGTTATGTGTTACATTGAGATTGTGGGCTTAGGAGTGTGTATTTATTTTAGTGCTTGAGAGTTGGTTTGTTGTGTCTGTAAGTGAATGTGCTAATAATGAGTGTCACTGCCGCGCAGGGCCTGTGTTGTGTATGGGTGTTGTATTTGTTTAGTTCGGACTTGCAGTATGGGCTGCGTCTACTGCTTGAATAGATTAGCGTTCCATGCTGTGTGTTTAAGACTGCGGTGGACGTTAAATCAATTGTGGATGTATGATTGGAGACATTTATTACGTGGTATGTTTCGTGACGTTTGAGGGTTGTTTACGCTTTTTTGCTTAATGTCGATGCTTGGATTGCGTAGGTTTTAATAGCACAAGTTTGTTTGCTGTCTACTTGTCTTTCTGATTGTTTATGCTTACACGAGTTTGCTGCTATTTTGATTTGCGGACGGTAGGTATTGCTTGTAAGCGAGGTGATGTTGTTAATTTGATGCATACATATTTGTGATTTTTATAGTTCGAGGACGTATTGCTTGACGAATTATTTGGTTTATTGATGGGAAATTGTTTCGGTGTGGATGTTTGCATAGTTTTACCTTTAAGCACTTTGCTGGCCATAGATTTTAATGTTGTTTGTGGTAACTGATGGCTTGGTGGTTTATGGTTGCGTCTGTACTGTTTTGTTACATTGCTGCAATACTATACGCTTGCTTTTGCTTTGCGCCTGTTGTATGATTTAAGGACTACTTTTTGCTGTTTGTGTGTATAATACCGTACACTTTGATATTGCTTTATTGTGGTGTTACCACTTTTGCAATCGTAGCGATTTACCTTTCTTGTGAACAATTGGTGCGGTTCGAATGTTTATTCTAATGGATTTGTCGTTCGGGATTGCGCTTGATGGCGTGAACTTTGCTGTTCGGATTGATAGTTTATGTTCAGTAGGGTTTGGATTTTGGGTTTGATGTTGCTGTTTCCTTCGTATGGGTGTTGTAGCTTACGATGCTTCAAATTCTAGGTGGTGTTATAACACTGGTGAGTTTTAGCTTTTTCATTTTTAGAATCTCCTTGTTGTTAGGTAGTCGTTGTTTGTTACTTTTGGTGTTAATTACTTTACACTTCGGTAGTTTTGTAGTGTTCCTGTGTTAAGATTTTTCTTGGAGAATGTGCCCTACGGGTTTGTGTTGACGTTAGTTTCGTGTTTGTTTTTGATGTGGTGTAGCATGTTTCAAGAGGGGTGGACTGCTTACGCTTTGGAACTTTGTTGAATTTAGGTTGCTACGCTGGGTTATGGGTTTCCTTGATGCCACAGTTTTGATTTTGACGGGTACTTATATTGTAAAGTTTATGGTACTTTCGAGTTGTCGGTGTTTTGCTTGACATTTTATTGGTGCTTCAGGTTGGTGTGATGTAAGTTTGGGCAAGCGCGGTATTTTTGGGCATGTTGTTACTGCAGGTGGGTTGGGCGTGGATACTGCGTTGTTTAACGTTGGATTCACACTGTGATTCACGGCAGTAGCTTTAAGTTCCTGGTAGCTTGTTATTTGGGCATATTTGTGGGCGACCATGAATTGTTGTTACATTTTGATTGTTACACGATTGGATACCTTACGATGTTGGATTTTATGCGGTTAACGGCGTGTATGTTGTGTTTTGTAGTTGTGTGCTTTTGATGGTGTGGATTTATAGTTTCGTCTTCATTGTGTTTGCTGCAGTGAGGTTTAGTTGCCGGGACTGCTGTTATTGGCTTTACCAATGGTAGTTTTGTGTGCGTGGTAGGTTTTGATTTTGGGTAAGGTTTGCCGTTATGTTGTTAGGGTGCATTAGTGTGCTTTGAAATTTGTGTCGTTATGATCTAGAGTTTTTGAGAGTGCTCGCAGACTTTGGTTTGGGGATGCATTTGCTGCCTGCCAGGGTAGGGGTCGCTTTGAGGTTGCTACACTATGTGTGCTTTTGTGGGGAACTTACGATAACTTTACAACTGATAGTTTGCGAGTATTCTTTATAGTTTTAGAGATTGCTTGCTGTGTTTTAATTATAGTTCTTGGTTTCGAGTAGGTTGATAGTGGCTGGGTAATTTGGCGATTTCGCTGTGTTGATGGTTGAGCGTTTCGTGTGTTTATGGGTTAGCATGGGACGCTGTTTGACCTTTGCTTTTAGGATGCTTCTTGATGTGCGTTACTGTGTTTCGATTGGTTGCTTGTGGGATTTGGGTTCTAGTTGAGCTTGTTACCTGGTGTGGGCGCCCATGTACTAGATGTTTAAGCGCTATAGGTTGGGATTATTTTGGGTGCTACAGATTTTGGTTGCTGTGGTTGGTGTGACTCCGATATTTTGGCTTGCGGGGTGTAATGTGCACGAACGGCATGTTGGTGTGGTGTGAGTTGCGTGTATATCTTGCTTTATGGGTAGTTGAAATTCAGTGTACAAACCTTAAAAGCGCTAGACTTGACGAGTATACTGTTTGAGTGTTTGGGTGGTTTGTGCCGAGTGTATAAGCTTAGGGCTGAATGCTTTGTGGGTAATCTCCGAGAAGAGGCGCTGTGTGTGTGGAGCTTAGTGCTGATTGGTGAATGTCGACTGTTGGGCTTGTGATAGCGCAGGTTTGGTGATGCGCATACTTGCTGTGGTTGTGTTTTATAGGGGTTCTGGACTGTTACATAGGTCCCGGTTATAGGCGTGCTTTTAGGGTGCCGAGTTTATAAGACTTCTTGTGTATAGTGTTTTACGTTTAGATCGGGGAGTGGTTGTGTATGTGAGTATTGGCATGTGCTTTCTGTTTTGGGTGTTTACGCGATGAATGAGGAGGACTTGATGGGGCATGTTGCAAGCATGTGGGTTTGCGGGTTTGTTTGCTGCCGCGGGAAACTCTGCGGCTAGAGGGTTGATATAATATAGCCTGGAAACGTGGTTTTTGGTGTGTACAGAGTTTGGGGATTTTGCGATTGTGGTACCTTCTGTTTATAGCATTGTGCTTTTTTGCGTGTTGTAGTTGTATACGTCTACTGGAGATTTGGGTGGGTAGGTGTTTTGTGAGGTGTGTCGGTGACATTGCGCAGGTATGATCGCCGGTGTACATGTTATTCAGGATGTTTAAGCCACACATGGGCCTTGGGGTGTTGGGTCATGTGCGGCTGTATTTTCGGGAATTTGGAAGCTACTGTGGTAGACGTCGATACTGGTATACTGCTATATTTACTTGGACTGTTGATGTAGTCGAGGTTTGTAGTGTTTATATTTGTGGTATGGCTCCTATTTTACGCTTTGTTGACCGACAAGTGGCGTAGTTTCAGGTTTGATGTGTTTGGTGTGTTTACTGTTTGCGGAGTTTGCATATGGCACAGTGTAGGTTTCTGGTAGTTGTGAGTGACTAATTCCGGGTGATTAAGGAGCACGCATGGCTTGGAGGGTGTTGGACATGCGGGGAGTTGGTTTGTTTCCAGCGAATTTGGTGTTTGCCGTGGTAGAGTGGTTTGTTGGAGGGTTGATATAATATAGTCTGAATTTGATGGTGTTTGCTGATTTTGGGATGTGTGCTTGTGATACTTCCGGTTCCTGTGATTTGTGGGTAGTGTACAGTTACGTGGGTGACTGGGCTGTGCAGGCAAAGCTTGTAGGTGCGGGGTGGTGAGCGTGTGGGGTTTCTGGGGTGCTGAGCATGTTGTTCAGGATGCCTAAGTTTGCGCGCGGTTTGGAGGGATGTTGGGGTGTGTAGGTGTCTCATTTCCGGGAGATTTGGTGGTTGCCATGGTAGGTTGGTTTGTTAGAGGGTTGATATAATATAGTCTGAATTTGCTGATTTTGGGGTGTGTGCTTGTGATAGTTCCGGTTTCTGCGATTTGTGGGGTAGTGTACAGCTACATGGGCGGTTGGGCTGTGCAGGCAGATGTTTGTAGGTGCTAGGTGGTGAGTGGTGGGGTTTCTGGGGTGCTGAGCATGTTGTTCAGGATTTTAAGTTTGCGCATGACTCAGAGGGGGTGGGGTGTGTAGGTGCCTCATTTCCGGGAGATTTGGTGGTTGCCTTGGTAGGTTGGTTTGTTGGAGGGTTGATATAATATAGGCTGGAGTTGAGTTTGCTGTAGGTTGCTGATTTTGGGATGGGGTTGTGATGTTCCCGGTTTCTGCACTTTATGGGCGTATAGTTACGCGGGTTGTATGGGCTGTGTAGGCAGACGTTCGAGGGCGGTGAGTAATGGTGTATATGCGGGATTTCTGTGAGGCGTTGGTCATGTTGTTCAGAGTGGTTAAGCTTTGCACACGGTTTAGATCGGTGTTGAAGGTGTATAGATGCCTTCTTTTACGGGGGGATTTGAGAACTGTCGTGGTATGTTGATTTGTTGGAGGTTTGATATAATATACCTGGAATTGGATTTGCTGGGGTTTGCTGATTTTAGGGTTGTGTGTTTGTAATGCTTGCTGTTTCTTCAATTTGGGGGTGAGTTTGGCGGTGATGGTCTGACTGGGCCTTCGTGGGCAAGTGTTTGTGGTTATCGAGTGCTGGTGATAATGTGGGATTTATGGGTAGTAATGCACATGTCTTAAGGGTTTATGCGTGCATAGGTGGCGGTGCGATGTGGCTCATGGGCAGCTTCATTTCCAGGGTGAATTGATGTTGCCGTGGTAGAAGGTTTGATGCAGGATTGCATGATATAGTGTGGGTTTGTTGACAACGCAAATTTGAGGTTGTGTGATTTGCTGCACCTCCTGGTTGTAGTCTTCTTGGGGTTGTGTACTTTTGTAGGTGAGGGTGGTAGATGCTGGGTTTGACAGGGGTTTGGTGTTACAGATTGCATAGGCCTGGTTGGAGGCATTCTTGATGAAGTTCCAGGTTTCTCGTGGGTTTATATGTGTAAAGGTTATAGTGATTGCTGGTGGGTTATAGGATTTACCTGTGTGGACTTTTTAGGATGTGAGATAGGTTGAGCGACACGGATTTGTATTTAGATTCGTAATAGGTTGCTGTGTTTTGTTGGTTTTGGGATTGCTCTTTACGAGTTAATATGGGATTTCCTGCATACGTTGTGGGCATGATATTGTTGCATTGTTTTATGTTGTAGATTGCGTGTGGGTTTGGACGCTGTCGTTGGTTTGGTGTCATACAGACTTTAGATGGGGTGATTGCTTGCCGGATTTGTGGTTAAGTCCTTCTGAGTTTGTGCGTTAACGCGGGTGTCTTGCCAAGTTTTGCTTTTGTAGTCTTCGATTTGGGCTTTATTACAGACCTGGTATATGTAGGTTTTCGCATTATTGTGAGTTGCTGGATTGATACTTCGACGGTCCTAGCGGTTATGTTGCATTGTGTTGTATGATTTCATTGTTTACGTTGTCGGCGCGGTGTTTGCAGACGGGTAGGCTATGTCTCACCGGACGGGATGGGTTTCGTATGTTGGGGTGGATCGCATGAGCATGTAGGCTGTTTGGTGTATTTCAAATAACTTAAATTGCATGATGTTGATGTGTACAGGTTTGACTAGGATGTTTGCATTTGATGTCAGTACTGTTTACTGTGAGTTGCTTATTTGAGTGATGCAACGTGCGTGATACGAAGTGGGCTGTTTAGGTGACTGTACGTTGACAGGCTTAGGTTTTGAGTGCTTTGATTGTTGTGTGCTAGGGATTCGGTTAATGACTTTGGTAGTGGGGTATGATTCACTGCTTTGCGAAGAAACGTGTGTTGCGGAGTGATGCGCTCTGGGGTTACTATGAGTTGGTTGTGTGAACCACTCGGGGTTTTGTCTTAGACGTTTTTTGTGGCGGGTTTGCTGAATTGCTGTTTTGGGTGTGCTGGGATTTGTTACGTTATTTGCTGATTTTGCTCTATTTAAGGTTTGATTTAGAGCATTGATGGGAGTTCTGGTTGATTGGCTGAATTGACTTGGGTATATTTAACAATTAAGGGTGCGTGTAAATTGCGGATAAACGTGAATTTTGTGGGTTAGTATGTTAGGGCGTTGTGCTGATATTAGTCGTTTGTGTGATGCATGTACCACGTTGCTGAATGATTGATAGCCACATTATAACCGTCGTTTTCTTTTATTTTAGACAGGTGTTATTGTAGTTAATGTGTGGTGCGATAGATGTGGGTAGTTGTAGTGTTAGGTGGTTGTGAAGGGATTGTTTTCGCCTCTGGGGAGCTATAACTGATGTTTGACAGTTGCGGTCGAATCTTATATGTGTTAGTTTGTATGGGATGTGGGGAGGGTGGATTTGGTGTGTTATCTAGTTTATGTTCGAGTGGGCACAGTTGGATGTTTCATAAACCAGTAATTTGTGGGGGTGGTATTATATTGGTACATGATGGATTTAATATGCGTTGTGGTTACGGTGTTCCGAGTGTGGCTGTTTCAATGGGTGTGATTGTGGTGGCGTTAATTTGGTGCCTGAGTGTAGTTTCAGGTTCACTGCTGTAGGGTGGGGTTGTTGTACGCGGATTTATTGATGGATTTGTTTGTTACCATAGGGCTTAAAGTTGTCATGCAAGATCTATGGCTTATAGTGGCGTTTTATTGCTGTTTGTGGTTTAAAAGTTGTTCTTGACGCTAAGCTTATAGTGTAGCGGTTGCGATAGATGCTGTTTTGGTGGGAATTAACTGGTTTGCGTTATATTTTGTTTACAGGTGGACTTGTGTGTTGTGTGTGTTACTTCAGAGTGGGTTTCTGTGCACAGCATTACTTTATTGCGATAGAGATTAATGTATTTGTGTGTAGTAAATTTGTGTGTTTCTATGTGTACAATAAATTCATATTCAAATTGTAATAGCTTGTTTTCAGATTCTTATGGATGCGTATTATTACAGTGCACTATGATATTGTTTTGAGTTTATTGTTACGTATTTATGGTTGAGTGTTTACGACTGTTTTTGTTTTGGTGTATGGTTTACATTCTTTTGTTTGCACGCTGTGTCGGGTTCGAATAGGTTACACTTTGCTTAGAGTTAATTTAACTTTTGGGTGTTTGGGTTTTGGGTTGATTGTAATTTGCTTTTACGTTGTAGCATTTTGTGATTACCTTACAGACATGTTACGGTGCTTTTAAGCTTGATTACTTGTGTTAGTGTACTCGTGTACTGGCACTATTCATGTAAACGTGCTTGTGATGGCTTTAGTGCACCCAATAATTGCTTGACTGGTGAAACTTGTAGGTTGCAGTGGAAATTAGATTTTGTTGGTGAGTTTGCTGTGTTATTTGTTTTAGAGGTGCGTTACTTGTTGACTTCAACCCCTGTAGGTGGTGTCATAGTGTGGCTTCCTACGCTAAGATTTGGTTGCTTGTACACTTATTTGCTGATGCATACTGGACACACGTGTATGGTTGTTTGATGGCATGCTTTCTGCACATACAGACTTGCTTGGGGTTGTTGTGATGACTTCTTTCTAAGGTTTTGATGCTTTCGTTGTGGTTGACATTTGAACGCTTGTTTAAACCGTTTTAACGCTGACAGATTGTGTCCAGTTTGGCAGGTAGCTTTCAAATGATGTGTTCACAGCTGTGGGTGGAGATATGATGTTTTAGTTTAATAGTGGTGGATTACTGGTGTAAATGATTGGCCGGATGGTAAATATATGGGGATGCTGTTTTGTTTGGTTTAAATGTTTGTTAAAGGTTATTACGGAGTTTTCAACAGTTTGTGTGGTGTTATAAGTATGACATTAACTTGTGGGCATACGGTTTACTTGGTTGTTTTGCGATTTTTGTTGTTTAGCTTTGGGTGGTGGGGTTTACATTTGAGGGATTTGCATCTTGTTTCTTTTCTGTAGGCTACAAGTTAGTGCTTTTTGCAGTGTGAGCTTGTAGGCTTGAGTTTGCGGTGGGGTGTTAAGGTGGTTGCGCTTATAGTGTCTAAAGTTCTTAATAGTGATATGAATTGAATGTGGTTTTGTTACTATGCCGGGATTCTTTGGGTTGGTTAATGCTTGCATGTTGAGATTTGGTGGTAGTGAGTTTGGAGTTAATATTGGAGCTGGAGTTTATGACAGTGGACTGAGTTCTTTTTTGTGCTAATCTCAAATATGTTTTGGTGATTGTGCAATATTAGTTGCGTCTTTGGCGTTGAGTTTTGATGCTCTAGATGGGATCGCAGGTAGTGCAGGTTGTCGATACTTTGTGATTAGTTATTTTTGAGTTGTTTACCTTTGACGTTAATTGTGTTTAATGTTATGGCATGTGTGTTTCTTTCAAGATGTTGCATATTTTGATAATTTAGCGAGGTTTATGCTTTTGTGTGTTGCGAAAGTTCGAGTTTTCTTTTGTGATTTGTATGCTGTTTAGCTCTCCATGTGAAAACAACGGTTAGTGTGTTCATGTATTTGCTTTGGGGGACGGATTTGGCGGGCATTATAGAGGTATTCCGAGTTGGTTTGTTGAGTGTGTATGTACCTGTATTGTTATTTCTTTGTGCAGGTTAGATCCAAAGGTTTGTGATTTTTGCGCCCTGAGGTGAGTGATTTTACCCGTGAATTGGTACTTTGCGTAGCTGGTAGCACGTTTGGTTGTTTGTATTGCTGGTTTAATAGTTAATTTGTGTTGTATACCGTGACTTTTGTTTAAGGCTGAAGTGTTGTACGTGTGTTAGTCGCTAGTGGTTTGATGCTGCGTGTAGGATTGTTTGTGGTTGGGCAGTTGAGATCCCTCCATTTTATGTTTATTAATAGCCATGATAAGTGCTAGTTGCGTTTTAAGGTGCTTGGTTCATGGATTCGGTTTTGGAACGTATACAGTTGTAGTTCTAGCTTGGTTTGGTGTTTCCGGGCGTTTATCGTTATAGTTAGTTGGATATTGCGTTAGTTGTGTATTTATTCTTGAAGTGTTGTGCCGTGTTTGCTTCGCTGGGTTCTGTTGCAGAACTTTTACTCTGAGTATGAATTGCGTTGCGTGGTGGTTACTTTATAGACTTGCAGGAAATTTTATTAGACAAGTATTTTAATTTTATGTTTGTGGTTGTTTTATATACGCGTAAGTTACAGTAATAGTCCGCTTTGAACTTATTGGTTTATTGTTATTACGGTGGTATTTGCTATAGTAATTGTTATTTTGATTTGCTTTGTTGCGCTGGTATTGCATGATTTGCCTGGATTATAATTGTTGTTATAGTTGATACTTGCGATATCTTTAATTAGTTAGGTGTTACAGGTTTGTGTTGCGTTTATGCTCACCGGAAGTTTAACTTAATTATACGAGTTAAAGGTTGGATTGTGTATGGTGGTGTAGTAGCTTATGTCTTTGTTGTGTATTTGTGTGTGGTTGTTTTACGCCTTAAGCTTGGCGGAAGGGGTGCTTTATGGTAACAGGTTCAACTTGGGTTTTTGTTTGATTTTAGGGTTATTCGTTAACTTGTTTTGGGGTTAGGGTGGACTACGGTACTTGTGTACTCTGCGTATTACACTAGGTTTCGGACGTTTCGGTATTGGTTTAAAGGCGTTCTCCTACTTTGGGCTTGTTGTTTTCTGTGGGCAGTGTATTCACGGTTCTTTGATTGGTTTGCGGGTTTCTTGCTATGACGGTGTATTGCATTGATGCATGCGTGATGAATGCTCAGATGTGTTGTTTGCCTAGGTTGCGTGGGGTGTTAAGATTGCTGGTATATATGCCAGCATGATGCAATGCTTTGGAATGAATTGTAGATTGTTTATAATTGATTATGCTGTTGGTTTAGGTTTGGTCATCTGGTAAAGAATTTATTTGTCACGCCTGACTTGAATGCTGTGGAGTTTTGCACGTATTTGTATAGATGTTAAATTATAGAGTTGCTGGGAAGTTGTGCATTCCCACTTTGCGAGTAACTAGGAAGTTATAGATGATTTGCTCGTAGTTTAGTAGGTCTTTCCGAGAGCGTGTGTGCTGCATGTTTTAGTGAATGATTTTATTATACTTTATGGTTAGTTTGATAAGTTGTATTCGTGGGCATGATTAATCTTTGGTTGCTTTTAATTGGTGCTGATTGTGAGCTGTTTTGTTAATAATGTACTTGTTACTGGGGTTTTGTCGTGTAGTTTGCTCGGATGTGGTATTATGTTTTTATCTGGACTTTATATTTTGGTACTTGCGATAGACGTGTATATTCTGTGATAGTTGGAGCTGGTGTTGCTTGGATTCACGTTATTGTGCACGATAGCAAGGTTTATGCTTTACATTGATTGTTGACTGTAAAGTGATTTCACAGTCGCATGTGTTTTACGTTTGTTGTATGCCCCACTGATGGACTGCGATTCGTGTGTTGCCTTTGTGGTGTTTTAATTGTGTATTACCATGCGTTCAGGGGTGTTGTGATGCACTCACTATTAATTGGGCATGTATGTTAATTATATATGTGTTGTTATTTAATTAATGTGTATTATTGTATATGTGATCATGCGCTGTAGTTTGCTTGTGCAGAAGTGGCAGGTATGTTTTATTTCGCGTAAATGTTTTTACTTGTTTACTGTATGCTGGTGTTTATGGTGTAATGAATTTATCCTTTAGTTAGTTAGAGTTTAACATATCGTAATAGTAACCACATGATTTTGTTATGTTAATTATTACAGTCGTGATTTGTGTTGTATGTGTTGCGGTTTAATTGTGTTTGTGTTAAAGATTAGTGATGGATGGTTTGAGAGCGCCTATTTGCTGATGGTGATGCTGCCGAATTATGGTGCTATATGGGTTTGACGGTAGGTGTTTGTGTAGCTGTTATAGTATTGTTCATGATTTTAAAGGTATGGGTTTGCAACGCTCACATATTTGCCTTCTGGATACTTGTACAATATTTGTGTGTTTAGTTGAAGAGGTTTGGATGTTTAACCGGTTTTTGCTGGTACTTGGGTGATGCACCATAGCGTTGAGTGATGTGTATGTGGTGAAACTAAATGTGATTTAATTTGAGATATGGTGTATGATATTGCTAGTTTTGGTGTGTTTGGGTGTTGTGGCATGTTTGTGCTTACCTACGGTCAGTGCGTGGGTTTAGCACACTTGCCTGCTTTCAGGCTATGAGTTTGATGTTGTGATTTGTTAACTTCTAGCTGGTATTTGTTGGCGTTATTTACCTGTACTTGGTTTCGAGTTACTGTTTTGCGGATGCGTTCTGTGTGTTGTGTTTATGCGGTTATTTTTGTAAGTATGACTAGAAGGGCTAGTGCCATGGGTTTGCGTGTGTTTTGGGTTTATATTGTACTTAGTGGTGTGCTTGTTGGATTTCGTATGGATAGTTCTTAAGGTTTAGGTTGTGGGTTAGGTGGGTATGGCCTTGTGATTGTATGGCAGGATTTATTGTTTAGCTTGCTGCTGACTTGATATGGCCTGATGAATTGTTTCGGGTGCTTTTATTGATGCTGATATGAGTTGTGGGTGGCACTTGCTTTTTGATATTGATGTTATTGTAAAATTATGATGTAGTTGTGTGCTTCCTTATGATTAAGTGTGTTGCGATGTTTGATTGGTTAGTTTCGTTTGGTGTGGTTGATACAGCGGAGAGGTGTTGTTTTTACTTTGTGATTTTAGGTATTGTTTGTATTTTATGCAAGTAGGTTTTACTTGATAATGTGTTTTTAGCTTTGTTTAGATGTTCGCATAGGTGGCTTTCTGCTTTAATGCTCCTTGTGGCTTGTGTTTTGTGTTAGTTTGGATTACTTGGGTTTTGCATTGTGCTACTTATGTGGATCCTCCACAATTTTCTCGCTACTGGTTTACATGTTGCAGCGCTGATGTTATACGTTCGGGTGAGACTGTGTATTGCTGCGTGGATGGATTGATAGCTATTCCTGTTGTGATTAGAGCTGTTCGGTTGTGGTTTGTTTTGTTTGCGTGGGTTGGTTTGGATACAGTGTTGGGTAGGTTTAATTTTTTGGTAGTCGTGTGTTTCCTTTGCGGGTGGATGTGGTGGTTTGTGATTTTAACTGCATAGAGGCTGATTGTAGTAACTTTAACTTTACGGGGTTCGCGATGCTCATGTTGCGTTATTGTTGTGTAGTGATTAACTCGGACGTGTTTTACGTAAGTTGCACTTTTAGCATTGCGATGACATTGCTTGGGCTATTTCCATGGTGACGTTGTTTATAGGTTTGAGCTAGGGACTTCGGTGCTGCGGAGGATTGTTTTGGTGGAGGGACTTTTGTGGTGTGTTTATTTAAACAGGTTCTTTCGGATGGATTGTACCTTACGTGCAGCTTTACTTACATGTTGTGACCTGTTAGATTCCGGTGGTGGATGCACCTCGGTAGCCGTGTTTACCGCGTGAGGGATTGTAGTTTGTGGTTGCTGCACTATAGTAAATGTTAGGTGTTGCGCCCATTGGGGTGGTACCTTATGCTTTCGTTGCTTGATGGTGCTTTCTATTTACTTTCGTTGGGTTTAACTGTGGTAATGTTTAGGGTTTTACTTAGGATGTTGTTTCGATGTTTGTTATGTGGTTGATTTATGTTGGTGTATTTTATTTCGTCAGTAATTCTTTGATGATTCCGGATGCTGTGCTGTAGCAGGTGCTAGTGGGGTGTTGTTTGTGTTGACGTTATGCGTAGTGTATGCTAGGTGTTGTTTTGTGAGTTGTTGATGTGCAGTTGATGTTGAGGTTTTTGGGTTGTGGGCTTTACCATTGATTGCGTGAGTTTTCTCTTTGGAACTGGTGGGCGATGTGTTGATGATTTCGTAGTTTGGTCGCTATGCGTGGATTTTACTTGGGACAACTTCAGGGCGTTGCTTGTTAGTGGTTGGCGCAGGTGTATTGCTCCACTGTGTTGTTTGGTGTTTGGGAGATGGTCGTCGGCTGGGTATGTGCGCGTTGTTATTACGTTGGGTTTGTGACTGGGGGTATGTTGGCGACTTCGCTTGCTGAAGCTGGTGCTGTGCTTTGATGATTACTTTCGAAGTGTATGATTTTAGGTTGAACCATCTTTAATGCGGTTTTGTTTTGTTTTTAGTGTGTTTTGAATACTTTGTTTGGGCGTTGTGTAACGCTGAGTGCTATAGTTCTGGATATTTGAGGTTTTCGTGGGTGGAGTTTGTGTGGAGTTTGCGTGATTGCGCTCTTAGGGGTTTTGTTGATGCAGACTGATGTAGCGACTTTGCGTTATTTGTTGTAGTATGGTGTGCATTTATTAGATTGGAGGTTTGTGTGGCTTGCCTTTAGTGTTGGTGCTTTAGGGGTGACTTTGTAGTTTTGTCTGTTAACGGTAGCTATTATGTTTGGTACAGGATGTGGGGGTTGCTTGTGCATGACGGTTGCCTCTGTGTTTGGTTTGGGTTTAAGTTTTGTACACTGCCTTTTGGTATTTGCGAAATCTGTGGTTTGAGCGAGTGTTGCCGGGTAAAGGCAGGATGGTGCTGGCGTCAAATAGGTGTTTATTAGTGGTGTGTTTGTGGGATTTTGTTATTTGGGTTTGCGGGTGTAGGTTTTGAGATAGCACAGGCACTGCATGTGATGTGATTGACTGGTGGTTTGATTCATACAGTTTACTGTGCTGCGAGAGTGCGTGCTAGGCGGGCTAGATTGTCTTTATACGCGTTGGGTTTAGCATGTTTATCGTATTTTGGTGTTGACATGCGTTGTTTTGAGGTTTCTGTTCCCGATGGGTGCTGCTAGGTGGTGGGTTTGCCGTGGGCGACTTTTGAGATTTGTGATGTTTTTGGACGCTTAACTGGTACATGGCATTGGCTTAGGGGTATGGTTGTAGTTTGGCTTTTAACGTGTTTTGTTGTTTTGTATGATACGTTATTTCTGGGATACTTGCCATGTGGGCTACTGTTGGGTTTTCGAGGTTTCTTTCTCGGCTGTATTGGCGATTGCGTGAGAATTTGGGTATGTGCCTTGGGAATTTGCGATGGTGGAGGGTTGATATAATATAGCAGGGTGTCCGTGGGCAGGGTTGGCAGTCTTGTAGGCATGGTGACTGTGGGATTTAGGGTTGCGGGTAGGTTTCTTGCGGTTTTCTAATATGGTGTTGAGTGGTGGATTTGCTCCTACTAGGTTGTGCGCAATGGTTATTGGGAGTTGGACAGTTTATTTGTGGATGTGCATTTGTATTTGAATTATCGTGTTGTGTTATTTTGGTTTCGAGGTGTTCTGGTGATGGTGGGATTTTGAGGCTAGTAGTGGCTGTATGTTGTGGTGATGAATTGACGGCTTGCTATGGTTAAGTTGGGAGTGCCTTTGGGGGTGGGTTTTGGGTGGTTTGTTCAGAGGTTTGCCTGATATCATCAGCTTTGGGTGTGGATTTTCGGGGTTTCTGCGTGGGGTATAGGTACAACTTGCTTGAGTGGGTTTCATGTGGGTCGTTTCGACTATGTTTGACTATTTTGCATTTTGTTGTGCGGGCGCATCGGGACCTTTACGCGCTGGAGGGTTGATATAATACAGGTGGGATTTGTGCTAGGCTGACGGGTTTGCAGACTCATGTATGCGTGTTGCCCAGGTTGTGGGGTAGGTTTCTTCTACGCGGTTATTTAGGGTGGTGAGGACTGTGCATGTGATGTTGGGAGCTGGGTTGCGTGGAGGTTTTATTTGATAAGTTCACACACATTACTGGAGGTTTACGTTTAGGTTTGGTTGCCTTTGGTTGTTTTGGATTTTGTTGGAAATTTTGGGTGATTATAGGCTTGTCGGATTTGTTTCGGTAGTTTATGACGTGTTGAATGTTTGTCGCGGATTTTGGGTTTCCCGGGATGTAGTTTGTAGGTAGGACTTTGGATGATGGTGTCGGGGTGAGTACTGGTGCACGGTAGTGGTAGGATCAGTCGGGGTTCTACTTGGACTGGTTGTTTCTATGTGGTTTATTTGCAACCATCATGGTGGTTGCTGCTTGGGTTTTACGTTTACTATTGTGATTTTACGGCAGTTGGTGCTTTCATGATTTAAGGGTGCTTGTTGCTGATCTTGATCGAGATGTCGCTTCGGTTGTTGTAGCATAGGTGAAAGTGGGCATGCGAATGGATACCGGGTGCTGTGTGGACTTGTATAATGTGGTATAGTGGGGTGTTTTGGTGGGTGTACGGGCTTACGGGCTGCATGCTTTTGTAGGTTGCGGCTGAGACGTTGTGTTTGCGCTATGGGTTTTGTGGGGTTTAACACGCTAGGTGCTTCAGTTTTCCTGCGCGTAGTGGAGGATTTGGGTGCGTTATGTGGGTGCGGGTGGTTGGGTCGTGTGCAGGCATACTTGAGATTGTGGTTTTTTGGGCGGGATGCCGCGGGGATTTGCTACGCTGGAGGGTTGATATAATATAGGATGGGTTTGTTGTAGGTGTATGTGTGGAAACTTGAGCAGGTTCGCTGGGGGTGACTAGTTGGGCGTCCAGTTTGGTTTTTTATATTGTGGTATTGTAGACTTTTGGCGAGGTTGGTACGTGCTGCCTGGTGGTTCTTTAGAAGTTTTCTGGTTTGAGGGTGTTGGCTTATTATATGTTGCATATCTGGAACTTCAGGGTGTTAGGCGCACGGTTGTAACTTCGGGAGGTGAGGCTTTGTGCACATGTTTAGAGCTTCCAAGTAGGGCGGGCTGGGTACTCCGATTTTACGTGTGTAGGTTTACGTGCTGTGGGCTGCAAATGAGGATTGTTAACTTGCGACTAAGATTGACTGTGATATGTCAGTGTTTTGTGATTTGTGGGTTGTGAGTAACATTCAAGGTTTGTACTATGGTTTCGGGGAGTTGTGTTTTGGGAATTACGGTGCAAACTTGATTTCGATCGTGGGTTTAGTACCAGGTAGGTGTGGTATTCATGTTGCGTTTAGTTAGCTGTGTTCAGTATGTTTTATTGGAGAAAGCCCTTACAGCATATGGTTTTGGTAGCATTTTATATGTTTTTATTTCCGCATTTAAGTCTGTGGGCTTTACGCGGTGGGGAGCCTGTTAATTTGATTTTCATTTGTGTTTGTTGCTTGAATTGTGTACCTTTCGAGATGGTTTGTTTAGTTTTGGATATAAGTGACCAGTGGTTTGAGTGGCTGTTGAGAGTGGAGGTATTTGTGCTTGGGTTGTTTTGTGATAACGCATTTTAGATGTAAGGTTGGCACTATGCTTGGGCTCCATGGGTTGCGTGTGGCTAACTGCGTTTCAAACTTTGCCAGGTGTATGTGTTAGCTAGGCTGGCTTTTGAGTATTTGCTTACAGAGGTGCTAGTTGTGTGATGCTCATGGGGTTGACTTAATTAGAGCTGTACTGTGTGTTATGACTTTTGTGAGCTTTTCGCTGGTGGTTTATGATGCCGTGGTTTTAGTCAATGGTATTGTTGCGTGGATAGCTAGGACGTTAGGGACTTGAGTTTTTGGATAACTGTTGATGACTGTGTTAAGATGGCCGTGCAGTGAAGTACTAGTTTGGGTTGTTTAACAACACCGGGGGTAAGTGCTGGTAGGATGCCTTTTGATTTGCATGTTTGGCGGGTTTTGAGGTTTAGTATGTTATGCTGTCTGGGGTGTAGCACACTATGGGTTGTCGCTTGCGGGTAGTTACGCTAAATTATGCGTTATGTTGATGTTGTGATGGGCGATGGCATGAAAGTGTCTTTGGTTGTTTTAGGTTTAGGTAGTGACCCGAGTGCATGGATGTTGGCAGAAGGCTGCGGGCTGGAGACGCGTATAGAACTGGGATGATTGTTGCTGATGGTAATATTTTATAGTTGTAAGGGTTTGATTATATTGTGTAGCTTTGTGGGAACCTGAGGCTTGCAGGGTTTTATGGATAGTACTTTTGTGGGTTGTGGCAAGCGGTTGGGTATTGTATTTGATCTTGTAGTTTGCGAATTATTTTTATTCTTTAAAATTTACTTTGTATGTATGTTGTGTAACTTTGTGGTTGTGCGCACTTTATGTGGTGCTTTTAGGTTGGTAGGCAGACTGTGTGTTTTGTGAGGATTGCCGGTTTGCATTTATATATCGTTTTAGATGTTTACGTTTGCGTAATTCGTGAGTTAAGATGCAGGTACGGTAATTGTCATTAAGCATATTGTTTATATCTTCAGACTGATTGGATATAGGTTTGTTGGTATTTTGTTTGTGACGGAATAGTTAAATGGAGATACGTTATAAGACTCATTGTGTACTTAAGCTTTGGTGATGGGTTATTTATGCTCTTAGTTGGAGTGCTTAGTGCATTTGTGGTTTGTGTGTTTGTGAGTAGTATGCTTCGAAACAAAGTGCATATGACTTTAACTGCGTGGTTGAACTTGCGAGTACCCTTGGTTGGAAGTGCGGATGGTTTGTGGATTTGTTGCTGTTGTTCTATTCGTGACTTCATGTAGAGGAAATGATATTGTCGGCTTTGTGGTGTGTAGCGCTATTAAGGCCTATCTGGTTTGTAGAGTTTTACCATGATGTTGACTTTGTTGCTGAATTGTGCTTTATGTACTGTGGTGACACGACTTTGTGGGTGATCTATTAGTTGTGTTTGCCATGTCAGTTGTTTCTGCGGGTTTGCGGAGTTTTGGTTGTATTGGTGCATGAGTTACAATTGAGTTATTTATCGGTTACCAAATAGTTGATTACTTGTGGTGCACACGAGCATTGTGTGCTTTGCGAGGTGTGCTTAATTGACTGTGGTGCATACCACGCGGGTACACTGTTTGAGTTGTGGTTTGTTGTGTGGATGTTTTGCGTTGTAACCATATATTTCAGGTGGGAGCATTTGAATTGCTGTGTGTTGCTTATGTGCCTGCTTGATGTGTTACTTGCACATGGCATACTTGGTGCGTTTGTGGTTGATTTAGATGTTTCCGTTTTGGGTGTATATACGTGTACGCTGCTAGTGCGGCAGGGTGATAGGTTACGTTTATGGAATTGTTTAGCTATTTGTTTTAGATGCGAGTGCTCTATGGATTAGGGAATATTGAGGTTGATATTTGCATAGCTTGTTAAGCTTTTGCGGGTGCACATGTTGTGCTTAATTTGGTTGTCTGGCTTTAATTGCCAATGGGGCAGGAGATGCTCGGTTTCTTCGGCAGCTTGGTGTGATTGCGCTTTAGCAAGGTAGTGGTGTGGATGCATAGGTTTCGATGGTATATTACTGATAGTAAATTGTAAGTCTATTATTTAGTTGTGAGAGGCTTGGTGATTTTGGGTTGCTGATAATTGCATAGTGTGTGATGCTTATGCGAGTGATTGTTGTATGTGATTGGATGGGTGTTTGTTTTAGCCGATGTTTACGCACAAAAATATGTAATATGGTTGTTATAGTTGTGCTTTTGTGTGATTTTGTTTTACATCGGTTATGTGTTTGATTGTCAAGCGACGCAGCCAGGTTTTGGGTGTGTGGTGTGGGATTTGGGGTTTTATCTAGATTTGATATGGTTGCCGACTGCTTGGTAGGTGGGGTATTTAACTGTGTGCTGGATATTTGTATAGGTAGATTTGCTTGACATGCTTATTGAAGTTTTATAGGCAACAGATTATATGGTGATAAGTATGTGTAAGTGTTAGGTTTTAGTTTAACTGGTAGTTGTGAACCTAGTTTGTTTCCTGTGCAATGGTTTGGCGTGGGTGTTGGTTGTTCCGAGTGATATTGGGTTTGTTGAATGTATCAATTTGATGTTGAGGTTGTCGCTTGGGCATGTAGATGAGTGGTAACCTTAAGCTGTTTGCTGGATGGGGACTGGAAGTGTGCCTGCATATAGATTTAGTTGATGTGGTGTATTCAGATAGCTAGTTATTACCTTTAAGGGCTGTAAGTTGTGATGGGCGGTTTTGTGATTGGTGATATGGTGGTTGTTGAGGACTTTGGGTTTAATTGCGAATGCTACTATATGAGTTGGTATTGTGATGCGGGATTGCTTGGTGTTGCTTTGGTGCGTGTGTGTTGGTTCATATAGAGGTTGGTTCTGAGTTTGGGGAGATGTTGTGGTGATACCCAAGTGGGTTTGCGTTAGCGTGATGGTGTTGCTGTGAGTTTGAAGTGATTGCTGCGTTTGTACAGATTAAGTTATACGATGTAGGTTGTAATAGTTTTTAGCTTCTATGATTTTTATAGTTATTACAGGTTATGGTTACGTTTCTTATAGTGTGTTTAGTTTTGTGGATTCTTACAGTAGTATGTTGTTATTTTGCTTGGTGATTCAGGTGTTATAGTGTACGTGATAGTTACAAGATTGCTTTAGTATTATGACGCTTTTGCACGTTATTTTAGTTTTACGTGTGTTGTTCACATAATATGTATACGATGTTTCATGTATTGTGATGTTTAGAATTTGATTCAACGCTGGGTGGGTGACTTGTACGATTAGGTGGATTTATGGACGTCGGGACTTACAGTTTTTGGATTTGTTGTTTTAGTGAGATTTTGCATAGATAGGTGTTAACTTTGCGAACAGAGTAGTGACCTATGATCGAACTACCAGTATGGGTTTATGCTGCGAGTTTTAATTATGTACGGTTATTGGCTGCGGAATTTGTGGGTTCCTATTCATTAGTAAATTGGTACAGCCATACACCTAATTGGAAACCTTAATATTAAGTGTTGCGGGTGTATTCTTTCAGAGTAAAAATGCAGTAGATTGGTTAACAGCTGTGTTGTGGACTACGTGTAAGGGTTTGCAGACGAGGGGACACGTGTACGGGCGCGAATCGGTAGTAGGTTGTGATTTTTTGTTGAATCTAATCTCGCTTTCGCTTGTGGAATTGGTAGGCGGGTATTTCTACCGTACAAGTGTAAGTGCTTGAGAATTGTGTACTGGGTGTTTTGATTGGCTGACGTTGTTTTACAGGTTACAGAGTGGTGTATTTGATATTTACAGAACACTTGTCTTGTGTGTTTGCGTTTGCTTAGTGCCTGAATTGCTATAATGTTAGATACGTAACTGAATAGGTTGTATAGTTAGTATTTGTTGGATTCATATTTAATGAAGACGTGTTTGTTAGTGGTTTGTATGGTATTATTGTTTCGGGCTGAAATTGTTGCTCTTGATTACAGGTTGGTGTCCTGAGGCCGCACACGTTTTATGGTGTTGAGGGCTGCAGTTTGGTTTGTGTTTTGCTGCTTGTAGTAAGCTTAGGTATTGCTTATTTCGGTTCGGTAGTGGTTTACGTGAATTACATGATATTAGGTTCGATGTGAGTAGGTAGGCTGCGTAGGTCATATGTAAGGTTAATCTGGGGTTTGTTGTTTGTGGGTGTTTGCACGCATGCGTTGTCGTTTTGTCGATTTGACGGCAAGATTCTGTGGGTGTGCTTTGTTTATGTTGCGTGGGCTTGGGTATTTGCTGGGGCATTATGTGTGTCTGTATTAGGCTTGTAGTTTAGTTTTGACCGCTTGGGAGCGTAGAGTATGTGTATTAATTTATGCGCTCATTTACGTACATTCTGTTATTGGTTTGGGTTACTGCTTAAGTGAAGTGTGAGTTTACATAGTAATTAAGTTTTCTTTCCGTAGCGTTTGCTGCCGGTTGATGAGTTTTTGGAATGCTGCGTGCATTTCTATAGCTACGGTGACGTACATACTTTTTGTGCTGATGTGTTTGTCTGATCGTTAATTGACGAGATGAGTTTGGTATGTTAGACTCTTGTAATATAACGTTTTCTTAGGTAGTTTGTGGATTTGTGATGCATCCTTTAGTTTGCGTTTGTGTGTTGCTGTGGTATGTAGCTTTATTATGAGGGTTTTGTTATGTATTTGACGACTTTAATATTCTATGTTAACGGTATTGAGGTTTCGACTTATATGCTTCGTATACATATTATATTGTGAATGCAGGTTGTGTATTTGTTTGCATTCGAATTTGTGTGGGATTTGAAGTGTTTATGGTGTTACAATTTTTGCATGTAGTTTAACGTTGTATTAGGCGCGATAGCTTGTGAGCTTCAAGTTCGAGGCTGTTCGTGGTAGGGATCTGTTATAGCATGAGATTTATGGTAATTACATAATTTGATTTTGAATATGTAGGGTGTTTTATGATTGTAGTTTATTGACATTAGTTTATTGTGAGATTAGTAATAGTTGTGATACATTTGTTTTCGTTGGAGTTATTACGGTGATGATATTTAAAATTTTATAATATTGTTTGTTTTGTTGTGTTGTAGGCTTTGATAGCAGTGTTTTAAACTGTTTTACGATTTGTGTGTCAAGTGTGTAAACGGCTTTTGGGGTTTTGTTTGTTTATTGCCGGCGCTGCTGCTGTGTTGCTTGTAAGTACGTATTGGTTGCCATTGGTGTAAGAGAGTGTGTGCCTGCTAAGTGTGGTCGGTGTGTTGTTTGTTGTTAAGTTATAAAAGATTTTAATGGGTTTCACGTAGTGTTTTGTGTTGGTTTACTGTGATCTTACAAATGGTTTGGCTGCGACGTGTATTAGTGTTGTGCAAATTGCCAGTTATTTTGAATTCGTGATTTATTGCAGGCCGCTAGGGGTGCGTTCTGGAGTGTGGCAGGTTTAATTAATTAAGATCTTTGTGAGTTTGATGCGGGTGGTGGGCGGGGTCTGATAATAGGCTGTTTCCTGTGTTGTGTATTTACGCGATAGGTGTTAGACTTTATTGTAGTTTTACGTTAAGTTACATAGCAAATAGATAGTGAATTGTAATAGTTTATTGTAATTACTTTTAAAATTTATTACATGCACTTGAGTTTGATTTATAATTTCATACAATATGCGTGATGATTGTTTGGGTTGAATGATGTTAGGTACATTTCCTGAAGACGTTTATATTTCGCTACTGCTTTGAGGATACTTTGATACTTACTACTTTTACTCTTGATGCTTGGGGATTTAGGGCATACGATCTGAGGATTAGATGTTAAGTAGCTGAGATGTTAAAATTTGTAGGGGATTGTTGATTGAGTTTGTGGATTGCTGGATGTGGTTTACGTGCGGGTTTAGGTGGAAGTTATACATACTTTGTTTTCACATGGTGTAGATTACTCATTTTGTGATGTATAATGATGCTTACGTGGTTTAGGAGTAGGTTGCGGATTTTGCTACATGTGCCGCTTAGTGGTTTCGGGATTTACGCGCACACGGGCCTGTACAGAACGTGTAGGGTGTGCTATTATTTGTAAGTTCGCTTGTTGTTGTTTCTTGATAGATCATATGTATAGGTTTATTTTATGTTGGCGATCGGTGTTTGGCGATATACTAGTTATCTTTTCGTTAATTTTGAACGTGCCGCAAAGGGTTTGTGCAGACCGTTATGCGTGTAACTTGAAGCATTTATATGCAAATTTGTTTAGCTGGGTTTGAGCTGGTGGTGTAATTCATTACGTTAGTTTTGAATATGTTTGCCGAACGTGTTGCTTATGTTATGTTATGTGTGTTGCTGACTTGAAAATACGATTTGTTGTGTTTGCTTAATCTGGCTGCCTTTACTGCAGGTGATTGGTACCGACGGATATTTAACTTTGTGGCGTGTGGAAAGAATTGATCTCTACATGTAATTGCTTTGTTTGCTTTAGAATTACTTTCGTTGTGTATAGTGGTTTGTGCGCGCTGCATTTGAACTTTATATTTGCTTGGAATAGATAGTTATTGTTGTTTCTTAACGGGCTTGCATGGTTCGTTGTGTGGAGGCTACGCTTACGTTTGCTGTGTTACGCTAGTGTTTTTAACACGGATTGTTAACACATACACTGGCTTTGATGTTCATATTTCTTATTTTAGAATTGCATAGATTTGGTTTACAAAATGCGACTACTTTGGTGTGATTTGTTATGTGTTACATTGAGATTGTGGGCTTAGGAGTGTGTATTTATTTTAGTGCTTGAGAGTTGGTTTGTTGTGTCTGTAAGTGAATGTGCTAATAATGAGTGTCACTGCCGCGCAGGGCCTGTGTTGTGTATGGGTGTTGTATTTGTTTAGTTCGGACTTGCAGTATGGGCTGCGTCTACTGCTTGAATAGATTAGCGTTCCATGCTGTGTGTTTAAGACTGCGGTGGACGTTAAATCAATTGTGGATGTATGATTGGAGACATTTATTACGTGGTATGTTTCGTGACGTTTGAGGGTTGTTTACGCTTTTTTGCTTAATGTCGATGCTTGGATTGCGTAGGTTTTAATAGCACAAGTTTGTTTGCTGTCTACTTGTCTTTCTGATTGTTTATGCTTACACGAGTTTGCTGCTATTTTGATTTGCGGACGGTAGGTATTGCTTGTAAGCGAGGTGATGTTGTTAATTTGATGCATACATATTTGTGATTTTTATAGTTCGAGGACGTATTGCTTGACGAATTATTTGGTTTATTGATGGGAAATTGTTTCGGTGTGGATGTTTGCATAGTTTTACCTTTAAGCACTTTGCTGGCCATAGATTTTAATGTTGTTTGTGGTAACTGATGGCTTGGTGGTTTATGGTTGCGTCTGTACTGTTTTGTTACATTGCTGCAATACTATACGCTTGCTTTTGCTTTGCGCCTGTTGTATGATTTAAGGACTACTTTTTGCTGTTTGTGTGTATAATACCGTACACTTTGATATTGCTTTATTGTGGTGTTACCACTTTTGCAATCGTAGCGATTTACCTTTCTTGTGAACAATTGGTGCGGTTCGAATGTTTATTCTAATGGATTTGTCGTTCGGGATTGCGCTTGATGGCGTGAACTTTGCTGTTCGGATTGATAGTTTATGTTCAGTAGGGTTTGGATTTTGGGTTTGATGTTGCTGTTTCCTTCGTATGGGTGTTGTAGCTTACGATGCTTCAAATTCTAGGTGGTGTTATAACACTGGTGAGTTTTAGCTTTTTCATTTTTAGAATCTCCTTGTTGTTAGGTAGTCGTTGTTTGTTACTTTTGGTGTTAATTACTTTACACTTCGGTAGTTTTGTAGTGTTCCTGTGTTAAGATTTTTCTTGAGAATGTGCCCTACGGGTTTGTGTTGACGTTAGTTTCGTGTTTGTTTTGATGTGGTGTAGCATGTTTCAAGAGGGTGGACTGCTTACGCTTTGGAACTTTGTTGAATTTAA
>VFSE01000114.1:0-35619 GCA_010157825.1 Vickermania ingenoplastis | reverse complement strand
TCTGTCGAGGCACTCTAGCAACATACTAGCACAAATTGCAATCTCACGTCAGAAACGTGCACAAACCGCACGTCTGCAAACCACACAGAAATGCTACATCCAGGCCTTTATGTGGGCTACCAGGAAGCTTCAGAATAGCTATTCCACCACATAAAATCCGCGTAAACCATAGCAAGTCCACAACCACTACATCAAAACTACTGTATACTATCAAGCACACTGAAACCCGAAACAACGCACCCCACAAAGGAGCTAGAATCATGCATAAATGTGGAAATACGCAAGCCCACCCACCAGCCTGCAAGCAACCTAGAACTATCCCCAATCGCACCCGAAAATCCAACAAATCAAGGGATCAATACCAGTCACTACATACGAATCCCAGACCGACAGTACGCCACAGTGGAAACTAGGCCACATACAAGACCTGCCAGACCGTTCTCGCAAACCAATCGCAATACTCCCAGCCACCAGCTAGGCTAGCATTCATACTGGTACCTACACCGTACACAAACCTACAGCCAACATAACTAACCACCACAGTATATTATATCAACCCTCCAGCAGGCAAGTCTGTCGAGGCACTCAAGTAACCTATCAGCATAAACTACAACACCATACGACAGCACTACACGCAAATCACGCCTACAAACGTCCAGAAGGTTAGATCACGTCCACATGCGCGTTGCCAGGAAACTTCAGAATAGGATTAAACCCAAAATCTCCACGTAATTCATACAGAACTCCACAATCAAAATCAACAAAACCTACTGTGTACTATCAAAACCCTGGATTTTGACTAAACAAAATCTTGCAAACACTACATCCTCAGGAAAGGCGGCAACCGCCAAACCCAGCACCACACCACGCCGAAAACAGCCTCGACACCAGTGCACAATCGCAACCAAAAACCTAGTAAACCAAGTATCCTAATTCGCGAATACTACATACAGGCACCTACAAGTAACTGCCACCACAATACTCCCACTAGTTTCACAGGCAAATTCTACCCGTCTGCCCCACAACTCCAACACAGCACACTCAAGCACCAACCAAATCACCATCATACCTACACAGTGCTCGCTCACGCAATCCCACAGCTAAAATAGCAAACCCCTACAGTATATTATATCAACCCTCCAGCAGGCAAATCTGTCTAGGCACCCTAGCAAAATACCAGCACAAATTAAAACCTCACATCAGAAGCTTACACAAATCACATCTCTACAAGCCACAGAAACGTCAAATCCAGCCCTTTACGGATGCTTCCAGAAAGCTTCAGAATAGCCACTACACCACATAAAATCCACGCAAACCACACTACCTCCGCAACCAGCACACCAAAACTACTATATACCATCAAGACACCAAAAACTCGAAGCAACGCCCTCGCAAAGGGCTAGAAGCATACATAACTGTGGAAATTCGTAAATCTCGCCCCTGCATCAGCCTGCCAGCAGTCTAGAACCATCTCACAACCGCACCCCGAAAACTCAACAAATCAAACGGCCAACGCTCAACTACTACATGCAATTTTCCGCAACCTGACAGCCATCGCAATAGCACCCCGAGGAACATCCAAGGTCTATCAGGCCGTTCTCGCAAAACCAAGCACATCACGCCCATCCACCAAATAGGCCCGTTCCCATACCTGCACCTACACTTACACAAGTCTACAGCTAACATAACAAATCACTGCATTATATTATATCACCCTCCAGCATGTGAATCTGTCGAGGCGCTCTAACAAAATACTGACACAAACCAAGCTACCTCCATACCACGAACATCCTGAAGCGCGCATTGCCACCCAGAAAGCTAAATTGGAAATTTCGAGAGCGACACCAGGAATCCCTGAATAAAGCATAAACCACATAATCCCATATGAACCCTAGCATTCTCCACACATGCAGACTCAAAAAACTACCACTAGCCGTCAAGCAGTACAACACCTGTAAACACCACACGTTGCAAATCACTACAGCCACTAACAACCCCGTCCACCCGCACCAGGTGTCATACACCGAAAAACTCACAAACCAACCAAGCGTAACCCGAAATCCAACCCACCAGCTACGTATTGCGCTAATACTACTTGGCGAAAACCCGCAACTAGAGGGAACACACACGGATGCCGTCACCCACATTCAACTCTGCAGCCCAAGACGCAAACAAAACTCAAACACACCCCCACCAACCAGCCCACGCCCGACAGTCGAGGTGTGCACCCTTGCACAGGCTATAGCTGCCCTAACAAACAACTACGGTATATTATATCAACCCTCCAGCAACTGAAGGTACCACGGCACCACAAGTCCCCCGAAATGCACCTGCTAAAACCATCAGGCCGAACCATAAAACGTGCCTGGAAAAGCCGCCACCCGCAAACCAGTACATATAAATCCACTCAAACACTCTACGCGTAAACGTATCACCATTGCAAATCAAAGCCCACGCAAAGAAACGGAACCTAAACTCACCCACAAGGCAAGCCTCACAGAAACCAACAAAATCAGCACTGAATGCATCAAAACTATCTGTATGCGCCCAAGTACATGCCCCACCTACAAACCAAACCACATCGCAAATTCACTACGAATCATAAACATTCATCCAAACATCCGGTTTCAGGACGTAAAAGCGCCACACCCCCAAGCCCAATCCACAGACACACCCGCAAAGCATAAACCCTAAGTGCAAATCCAACCGCAGCACAGCAGACCACTCGCATACCTAACACCACACCAAACCAAAACTATACGTACACACTCAACATTAATGTAGTACCCAAATCAGCAAGCACCATAACACGTCCCCCATAAACCCACCAAATCAACTCAAACACCCAAACGTTGCAAACTCACAAACCACAATCAGAGCACAACCCCAAAGACACCACACAACGCCGCAATAGCCAAACATCACATAACAAAGCAACACCAACCGACAACACAATTTCACGTACAACCGAAACAACAAACAACCACAATCAACGTAGCAAACAAATCAATCACAATAACATCCAATGCTGAAACCTAAATCGCAAATCGCACGTATCCAATTAACCCAAAATCGAGTCATAAGTTCCAATGTCAAACCATTAGGGAAGTAAACCATACACCTCGCAAGCAGTAACGAATCATACATTCCTGAAGCCAATCACGCTTAACCCTAAATAGGAACATCATATCACACCCAACACACACCCGACTATACTCAAGCATTTTAGCCACCCTTGAAAGACAAATAGAATGGAACACACAAACCAAACAAATGCAACACCACACAAACCACAATCTAGCATCCAACCAGCACACACGTGGCGAACACACACCCAAACCCACTTCAAAAAGAAGTAACACCTCAAACATCAGAAGCGATCTTAAAACACCCAGGGAGTAAGGAGTATCAGCAAAATCCAAACACAAAACTCACAGCACCAAACCAAACAACAATGCAAAACAAAACCCCCCACAGGCTAGGCATAGTACAAGACTAGCATAACACCCAAACACCTCAAAACACAATGCAAACATGTGCATAAAACATCATAAAACGGAAGGCAAACAATCCCTGTGTTATGGATGACAAAACAGCATTAACCTGAAAGAAACACAAACATTACGTAAAATTGATACCACAATCCAAGCAAAAGCAGAACCCAAACCAAAAGTGTAGTCATAACAGCCCCAGTAGCGTAAATATCTTCAGAATACGGCAATCAAAACACGACACAAAACTACAAGCTTCAGGTGGAAACAACCACAACCACGTAAAATGGATATGTATATAGTCTTGCAGCACCAGCTATGCTGCCTACCAACCCAACGAAGAGTAAACAATAACCTACTAATACAAATCCAGCATCAAAACATCAACAACTCATCCACAAATTAGTCACAATAGCACAAACATGGCAATTCGACGCAACACATTAACAGCGGATCTGCACGCCCACAATAATTACCACATAAAAACACAATCACGTAATTGCAATTTTAACTCGTCACAATAAAACCCATGCAATATGCGTTTCAAAACAAACTTACAAGCGTAATTCAAGTGTATGTGCAACCCCAAACCAAACTCGTAAACACAACAGTGCAAGTCGCAGCACTATGCTGCAAACGACCTAACAATCAACCCATGCTACCCAATGTTTACGCAAGCAAATCGAGGAAACTCAGCAACACAAATCCAACTACACACAAGGCGGGTTTAAAATGCAAGCATTCCCCGAAAGCAAATCCACAGCAAATCATCCATAAACACAACCACAAAAGGCGTAACTGCGGAAACCACGAACTATAGTAAGCTTCAGTACATGTAAATTCTGCATCCTCAGCTTCACGTCCGCGCAAGGCAGCATCTGCGTCACACAAATACAAAACTACGCCTACCAGGATACATCAAATCTTTCACGTAAACTCTAACACTCATAAAGCATTGCCCAAGCATGGTAGGTAATCCTGCGCGACACGAACAAAGCAGGTAATTAGCCTACCACCAAACCTTAACTAGGTGTAGTCAATCACAAGCAAAATTTGCAAAATAACCATCAAAGTTATTAAGTACCCCAACCATCGCGCACAAACATATACATAAAACAACAAAACCATATGCGTCGCAACACAATAATTTGTAAATGTTTAAACCGTAAAGTAACACTTAAACAATCAATCACCACAGGCGTAACAAGAAGCTACAACCTCCGATCTAATCGTCAACGTCAATCCAAGCAACCCACAATTTAATGCCTAGAATCGCCACAACCAAACCCCTGCCAGCGTAAACTATAAACCTCGTAATGCACTGTCTGTATTGCAAGGCCCAAACCCACCCAAGATTCGTGGAGCTAGCACATCAAACACCCATGCGTGTCTTGCAACGTGTAATCATAACTAAACCAATAATCACAGCACAACAAAGTTCTTCTGTGCACAATATAAAACCCTCAAACGCCAGCAACAAGCATGCAATGTAACACACCAACTCGCGAAGCATCACAACATGAAACCGGAAGTCGCACTTCTAATCACAACCACCTGGAGTATCCACCTATTAAAACATCAGCGTTTCTTAACAACGTCACCACAACTAAGTACCACAATACAGCCATATAAAACACCACCCACAACCACAAGTTACGCTAACACTTCTATGCCCAGTTTAATCATGCAAGCACCCTAACCACAGAAGTCACAGCAACCGAATCAAGCAACTACACAGCTTACCATCTACACCAACTTCACAAATGAAGCACTTCCATCAAAGACCATAACACATAAGAAGCAAATCACCTGCAACCTGTGTTCGATCTGGCAACGTAACAGGAAACCCGCCAACACGAGGCTTAACAGTCAGCACAACACTACTAAACCAGCAAACCCACAACAAAACATACACAACTCATAAAGCAAAGTGTAACCACGTAAAGGATAACCTTAATTAGCTGTAAACATAATGTCCTCACCTTTTAAACATCAAATGCAAATAACACTTGTATGAAACTATAAACACTAAGATAGAGCATTGTAATAATTTTATTAATTTTTGATATACTATTACTAATACAACTCGCATTACATCATATTAACAAATCGGCCAGCGAAAGATATAAATCCTAAATTACCGCATAACTGGTGCAAAACCACAACTATAACCAAGTAACCCATAGCACTCAAACTTACCACAAGTCACTAACCATAAATCAGTTAATTACAGTTAGTATAAAATGCACCTGCATACAAACCACTCATACAAGTTATATTCAATAAAGGACACCAAGTAAACCCAACCAGCACACGTATAATTTAACAGAGTATACATTTTATACACACCACAAGCACTTCAAAGATACACCTACGCTAACAACCTCTACAAGCCATTTAACATATTAATCGTAACCATCCATTCCAACTAATACTCATAAGATACCTACACAAATACTGCAAAACATAACTATACCCACCCGCGACTACCCAACAGCAAACAAACCATCAAGCGAAAGTATAAAGCACAAAACTCGCCCACACAATACTAAATTTGAAGAAAGCTATTGCCATGAAGCAACAAACCTGGGTGCCTACAAATCAAAGCAATAATCATAGTAAACGCTATTCTGGCAAATTTATAAAAACACAAACTGCAGCAAACAATCAACATACGAATACACAAACAATCGCAGACCGTTTAAAAGTCTATGCCGCCAAATCAACAGCGCTAAAATACCGTCCCCTGCACCAGACAACACCTCAAACCTGAGCGGTACATCACCAACCCAACGCCCACCTGCACAACACGATATATGGCTCACACAACTTTAACGCGAATAGCCCACCATCACAACCAAGCAAAGAACGACTGCACATTCCAGATATGCTTAACATGCAAAACCAAGCTATAACCATCCAAACAAGTTTATAGTCACAAGCACAACAAGCCCCTATAGAAACCTACATCGCTTAACGAAATCACAGCAGCATAAGCACTTAAAACGAAATTACTACACAAGTTAATCATCATGTAATACCAAACAATAACAAATGAGTGCACATACTATTACTACAATTAAATCGCGTAACTGGGTTCACAAACACAATACGGAAATTCAAGCTAACACCGCTAAACATAAATACCCGAAAACTACATCTCCCTGAAAATAACAATCCACAAGTTAGCAAATAATATATCTACAATGTTGTAAGTCATGTCTGCACATCCACTATACACATTTCATCAATCGAACGTACTGACTCACTCAAAGCTACTCACAATACTATGCAAGTTCAACGAAAATCCTGCTTTATTCCTCAACAACCTCAAGCAACACAACAACACCACAAACGAAACCCACAAAATCACATTTGAAATCAAGGAACAATAACATCCTACAACAATTTGTCAAACGGCAGACACCCGCGTCTTCCAACAAGTAAATAAACAAAACAAATGCTCACCTTGTTAACCTGAGCCTACCAACACACAGTTATGAACTTAGTACAAATGCTACACTTCAATGCACTAAACCTTGTAAATCGCAAACACATCACGTCGTCAAACACCCGCATTCAAGTTTACACCAACATTTATTTACGCCCACAAAAATTACCAAACACACTTTCAATCAATAGCAAGCATAAACTGCAGCCATCACTAAACGTCACACGACAATGGAACACGACACCAAATTATAACATACACCACCACAACCTCAAAGTCAACTTAACGCATTAACGTAACTTTATCACAAGTAATGAAATACACGCTCTCAAGTTAAATCTATCACCAGTTGCATTAACTACCATCCCATAAACCAAAATCTCAACAAGGAGAAGTCTAACTGTCATCCACAAAACCATCGAAAGCGTCTACAAACAAGGCACCCGTAATAAATCCTGACACGCAGTCAACTCTTAGAACGCAAACAAACGCAACACAAAATCAAAGTGACACAATAGAATCCTAACACCCAAAATCTCACTCAGAAAACACTTTCATATAAGAAACCAAACAAGCAAACAAAGTAATTATTTAAACTATCTGCTTTCAACGTTAAAGTAAATCACAATTAAACTATACCACATCATAACTACTGTAATAACTAAAACACCAAAAACTGAAGTCACTATTACAATACACACTCTATATCGTAAATAACGTCGCAAAACATCAAACCTACATGCTATCTATTCAATCAATCAATCATATAAACAAAACTCCACGCCTGCTGCGCAATAAACAAACTCAGCAACAATTACGTGCATCACAGTATAAATCAAACCACTAACCATACACGAACTCTAACGTAAAATGTCGAAGTGTCACACCAACCAGCAACCACTTTGATCACTAAATTACCACAGACAAAGCTAACTAACCCACCCATAAGTGAATACCATGCAATCCACACCATCGCTGTTCAAAGTCAATCACCAAATATGCATCCAATCGTGCCCATCACGAAATCAACAATCTACACAACAAACAACAAACCCCAAAACACCCACCCATGCTCGCAAAAGAAATCGCCAAATTCCACATACAAAACCAGGCACAAAAGCAAGTCACAACGCGTATACGAAACTAATCCGTATATACAGTAACAATCCTATATAACTATAGCACAAACAGTCACGTTAACCTACACAATCTACCCGTAAACCTAGCCGCAACCAAAATAACCACCACTGCACAATTATAGCCAGTGGCCACGTAACGTCACCAGCACGCTTCAAAATAACATCCGTAAAGCCTAAGTAACCCAATCGTTCACGCAACGAAACAACGCACCCATCGATAGTTAACTAGTTAATTATAAATGTATGGCCAACACCAGTTAACACAAGTTACATAATACCTTAATCCACCATCGTAGGCTTTAAATTCACAACCAATATCAATTCAAATATGCATAATCAGTCAAATCATATAACATAAAATTCTAATCTCAAAGGCACGTGAATGTCACATCCTTCAGCAACTCTATCGCACATCTAATACAGTCCAGCTACGAGCAACATAAAACAAAACAAAATCTCATGTAGCCACCTAGCCAACCCCCAAAACTAGTCGTCACAATCACACATGATTCACACAGCACATACAATGCCGCAAGCGTCCTCAAGTAATTACAACACACCAAACCTCAATTCAACACAGTCACCCACAGTTACAACAAAAATGCAAATCAGAAACGAATCCAACACACAATCACAGTATATAATTACACAAGTACACAAATGCACCACACTAACAACATCCCACACAAACTTCAAATCCCACAAGCATATGTAAACCCACCCGCTCCGTAACAAAATCCGTAACTAACAAACCCCTAACATGCAAGTCAACATTATATACAAGCACTCAGTCAAACCATAACGACACTTTCACCACGGCAACCATGAAGCCGCAATACAAAACAAGCCCTCGCAAAGTCAACTTAGCCTTTATAAATAAGTAAGTACAATCTTAAAAGCACATTTTGCAACTTACAAGCCTGAAAACCATGCGTTGTTGGATACTAATACAACACACAAAACAAATCATCACACATAACCAATCTAAAAACCACCTGCACCTTACGAATCACCCCTAGGTCCGCACCTAACTGAATACACATAATGTCAAACAAGTCACTATCAGCACAGAATGCCAATGTATGTAATCATTAAAGCACAACTACACAACTCTACACCCAAAGCAAATCTTAGTACAACGCACACCAATATTTATGCAGCATACAAGTATAAGAATCGGCGCACCCCACATCAAGTAAAGAATCCAAAATTCCACTCTACCCCTTCAACATCAACATTAACTGCCAAATTAACCCACACAATTCAACCACCATGCACATCCAATACCAATTCAGCGTGCACAACTGGCAACGCTACACAAACCAACACAAACAGCATCCAAGAAGCATTGTAACTTAATAAGCCTTAATCAAACACAAACCCTCACCTACCTGGCTCATCCACAAGCATACTAAATCTACCAATCTTAAACAATTGTAAATACTATAAACTGAGTGTGCATCGCATCCCCAAACATTAGCACCCATCCTAATACCTTACCTGCTAAATCTCGCACACCACCACGGCTAACCAGTCCACACGCTTATACCATCCACAGTAAAAATCCCTAACGACACTAGCAAACAATACCAACCAGAACAGCAAGCACTCGAGCGTTAGCACAACCACTAATAAACCCATACCCAAAACATAAATAGAACGCAGCACCACAGTATAAACCACAACTAAAGCACAGCAAACACCCACGCAAATTAATTCAGTGTCAGGAAACACAAAACAACCCTTGGGCACATCAATCCACAAAACATTAACTGTACACAATTCTCGCAAGTATAGTTATCTTGCACTAAATCTACGTACCATCATGTTTTAATGCACCCACTCGCATACCAAAAAAGCAAACACACACCTAGTAAGCTATGCCACGTCGAAGCTCAACAAGTTACCGCAAGACAATCTTGCGAAACAACACGCATCAAACAAGCACACAGTGCTAAACAAAGTATAACGAGGAGTCTCAAAACACATCCTAAACCCACAAACCAATTTCGTGCAAGTACAATACCCCTGCAATCTAGCAGCATCGCAAATCCACAGCAATATGCAACCCACAATTCAATTCACAACACCCATAGCAATAAAGTTACCTAACGTACGCATACTCGGGTAAGCTACAACCAAATTATAACTGCGCGTTAAGCTCCAACAACAAACCACGCAAATTAATAAGTAGACCTAACCAACCTAAAACCATGGCATGCTCGCCTCAACACAAGTCAACGTTTCAACCTATAAGGAAGTTAACCTTAAAACTTAACCGTAGGAGTTACCACTAGTACCACACATCAAATCACAATGCCAACACACTGTCAAAACTAACTACGCAACATCCTGCAATTCACAAAAACACGAGCTACACAATCACAGACAAACTATAACCACGGCATCAACTACAGTAAGTCAAAACATAAGCAACAGAAGACCTACCCAACCAACCAGACTATACGAGTCTCCTGCTGCATGCCCACTACACAGTGGTTTAACAACAAACTAAGCCTAAAACCACAATAAAACCCCAACCACCCCGCCAATATTTCTTCTAATTCACCTAAATAGCAGCTACAACCACAATCATCCCATCCCTGCAACAATCATGCAAAACATTGAGCACCCACATAACCTACAAACTCCCGCAGAACATTTCCGCAATCGATTCGGAAGCAAATTCTATCGCAAGCAAACAAATATTGACGCTCAAAGCACAACCAACCTGCCCATGTACAGCACCAAACCTAATAAAATACAAAACAATCCAAACCCCACCACTGCAACCTTGCTGCACCAAAACTCAAACATCATCACCAATTATCTTGCAAATCCAAAAAACAACAACGCATGTCAACTGCCTCAAAACCACCCTAAACTACTACGTCTAATCAAAGCATAAAACCCACACCCACACCGTTCACCCGCAACAAACCAAAATACAATACACCCCACAAAGACAGTTTCATCACCGCAACTAACTGCAGCTCAACCAAACCCTAAGGTATGAATCTTACAATCACATACACCTACAAACCCCGTTGCAATATCAACCCACGTTCGTTTCAACAATGTAAACCTAACAATCACACCTAAAAACAATCACCCCTTCACTAAGTTTAAAGAACACATCCCAGACTGCACAATCCACCCGCAAACATCACTCACAATAAAACAAAGCCTGCAAAATTCAAACCACGAATCTCCGATCAAACCGAACCAACATGTCACCACCTGCTATTATACCCACACCCGAAACCATATTGCTGAAACACATTGCCTCACACCACAAGCAAACTCCAACCTACCCCGCATTTCGAACTTAATTGCCATCCCCATAAGCGAAAATCCACGACAAATCAATAACCATACAGACTCCCGAAGATCGCAACCCTAGCAAAGCGTCACCCATACAAAAGCCACAAGGTACCGCCTATCAACCTATAAACCACAATAAAATCAATTCACAAGCAGCACTCCAAACCCACGTAGAACTGTCTGGAAACGCATCCCATTTAACACACGCAATAAAACAAAATCTTATAAGGCTACATTATATCAATCATCCAGAAGGGAGAAATCCCGCGCCCCGGAATATACTAAACACCCACGAAGCTCCAAGCCGAGTCCAATGTATATAAACCGTTACCAATCTTAAAACCACGTAAGTAAGATTCCCATGCTCCCAAAGCCAAAATCTTACAGGGTTAGATATCAATAAGCTTAATCCTAACCAATAACGTAAACTATAATATCAAACCGCAACTCAGAAAACCATAGCAAAATAACCACACAAAACATCGTAGTCAACCACAAACTCTAGAACACCACCCACAACTAACATCCCTAGGAAGGCACTACACCAACCTTAAAACCCACATAACCTGAACACTCTAGAATGGCAACTTCCGAGAGCTGTACCAAATCAGTGTACCACGACCCTGCAAACAATCAAAACTAAACCAACACAACCCCAAGGCACCAATCTACAGCAATTCTCGAGTCAAAACAACTCACACAGCCAAAGTCCCAGAAGCATGCCTCAAACCTAAACAACTCAAGCAGGATTACAACACTACCTACCACACCTACAACAAACAACCACCCACAAGCAACATAATCACCGAATAAATATAAAAAGGACGCATACACCACTGCTAACACAACCCAGGAAACCCACGCTCAACACAAAACCCCCACGTTATATTATATAAACCCTCCACCAACGTCAAACCCCGAGGTACCTGCGTCTGTAGCAGCTTGGTGACCCATAAAACCAATTAAGCTATGTAAGCATCATGGGCATCTTGGTGCCATGCACACCAACACGAAAATCACCAAATTTGGCCCAAATTTAAATTCGAAACACACAACTACCCTAACAACCTAAGACCACCCTGCCCAGCCAAGCTACAAGGCACCAACACCAAAACGCGTCCACAACCCGCAAAACAACCTGAAAACTCATACGTCATACTAAAACTTCACTCAGCTCAAACCCTCAAGGGTAAACCCATAATGCCAGCATAAAACGGCAATGCCCATCCCAGCACACCACAAACGCAAAGTAGCCCTCAAACCAGGCGCCCACAATCGCACTAGTAACAAACTACATTTAAGGCACTATCCAAAACCCAGGGCAAGAAACCCACCTCGAAATCCGCTAAGCAACACAAATAACCTGCAAGGTGAACATGCAAACACTACAGTACGAAACCTGTAGGTTCAGCCCAACCAATATGCGTCAAAACCGCAAAGCGAGTCCACAACTAGCACCTTCAAAGCCTCTAAATGCGCAGCACAACACACCAAATACCCAAACCAAAAACCACAATAAACACCCTCCACCCCTAGCCCAACCTTGGCTATATTATATCAACCCTCCAGCGCTCGAAAACCCCGAGGCATAGACAACAACAGCTCCTGCAGCAGGAGGCTTCTTGCAGGTAAACAAGTCAGCCTGCACCCATGCCCAAAAGTAAACCCTGAAGGCCACAGTCACAATACACCACCTGCGAAAGCCCAAAACAACCCGAACCGCAGTAACCACCCGACCCAATCAAAAGTAACTAGTCGCCGCACAAAACCCAAGTTTCATGAGGCACAAATTCAAACCATCACTACCACAAAAGAAGCCGTAAGATCGTATACACACTATACCCCCGGCTACCAGGCGTCCCACAAACCCACAAATACAGGCCTAGTTCGAAGTACACACACCAAATGACATCAGCGGCCATTACACCAAAACATTTAAAGCACCAACCGTTAATCCCTCTAATACCGCTCCAAACATAGACCCACCGAAGCGCCACCAACGCGTGTCACAACGCACACACCAATCAGCAAGCCCGCAAAGAACTACACAACCTGCGACAACCTACCAACCAACCAAGTAAACTAACACCCACACACAAAGGAAACCATCAAGAGCAAGTGTCCACAATGCAATGCAAATCCGTGAGAATCCCACAATATAAGCGCGCTGCTCCCGTGATCGAAACACCTAAAACACATACCAAAAGCAAGCACACAACTAAAGTCCTAACACACAAACCACATACCATCCAAAACCTTCGTTCCTAGCAAGCACCACCTTGAACACCACCAAAAACTGTACCATCACACATAAACGAAAACGAGAATCCTGTCAAAGCATGACAAAGCAGTACCAATGCGTATTGGCAGACCCCTCGTAGCACAAAAGGCAGTTAACGCTTGTAATGAAACATAATCTGCAAACCAGCCAGTAACTGAAGTAAGCAATACAGTATATAAAATACATACAAGCAAATCAAATCCAGTGCCTGCATGGAACTAGAAGTAGACCACATAAATCATCTATGCAAAGTTCAAGCCAGCCACTATCACCAAGGAACCCCGTAACCAAACATCTAACGAAATTACCACAAATCACTAAACACTATAGAGGCAGAAGCCCAGTCATAGCTATCGCAATCCACTCAAAGCGTGCAAATTACAATCACACCTAACAATCACCAGTCCAATTATACGTACAACATCATTATCATCCAGGAAGTTTCCGCCGCCACACCAAAACAATCAACCCGCAGCTGCCCAAACAACAAATCATCATAGCATAGTGGAGCCCACAACCTAAAGCTAGCAATCTACCAAAACCGCACCCACACAAATGTACAAAATATAAGTAACATCAGCCATTAACATCAAAAGTAAAGCACCAACAAAGCAGCATCCACCCAACAAAAGCAAATAGCAAACCCAACACAACAAGCCATACAAACACAAACCTCCAACTCACCACCAGAAAGTGCACGTTGCACCGAAACCCAAACGTCCTAAAACAAGTCATTATCATAGCTAGTATACAAACCATCAACCACAACCCACACAGCGCAGAAAATCCCCCTAGCCGCATTCTAATTGGCGGAACACAACAATAAGTCCAAACCAACCTAACTATCACACAAGAGCCACAATCAAACCAAATCCAACCATGCAACCATTTAAACAAACTACACAAGTAGGCCTTCAAGAAAATCGTAGTATCCTACAAACTTATACTAGGCAAGTCAAAGTAACTCAACCTACCAAGCACCCACCACGTCAGCTGTACATGTCAAATCAAAACTCCACGTCTATTCATCCACCAAATCACATAAAATCTACATAACAATGAGTTTGTAATAACATCTAAAACAAAATATGAATAAAATTATTACAATAGCACATCATATCATCATAAAGTAAATCAGTAAAATGTCGCACCAATCAACAGCAACTTAAGACACATCTGTAAATTAAATAATTCAAAGTCACCATGATTTGCAAAACCCCAGCCATATCTAGCAAAACACAACAAGCAATCTAAATAACCCAAAGCACCATCAAACCCAACAATATCCCCACAGTATCCTGTAAGTAGACACACAAATTCGCCTCTAAAACATTAAAGTCCAGCCAATCATGGACACACAAACCTGTAATAATACAGGATAATATATAAGCCATCAGTAAACTCGCAAACTGAAAGGTTTATACCGGCATTGAACAACCAAACAATTCAAACACACTACATAAACCATAAACTAAACCCTAGCAAAACACTGTCACAAGAAGTTACCACTACAGCAATATTCAATAACTACTCCCACACAAGACAGCGTAAAGCGTATACACCTAAAAAGCAATATCCTCTAAATACAAACTATAGTAAACAATAACGACATCCATAATATTAAAACTCAAACATTAGGTTTATGCAGCACGCCCACAAACTAATATAACAATATACAACCTACATCAGCAAGTTAACGAAGCAAAGAAACTAATTCACATGAAGTAATACCGGCACCAACTATCCGTGCATCAATACAACTGTCACATAAGCAATTCAATTACCGACAGTAAAAGTAAGTCTAACAAACACAATGCTGCATGCGCTCCCATGGCTTAAATAATTCAAAATCACGTATGCACGAACTAGACCAATACGCAACAACCAGCATGGCCATAACATCTCGGAACTACTATGCAGAACGTAACGAAATGGGCAACTTAAAACTAAGCAACCTACGTAAATTGCAAACACAAGCTTAAGGCGACATAGCAACACATGCAACACAACGTAAAATCTTAAGAATATTACATGTAGTATGTAAAGCAACCGTAACAAACCACCAAAAACTAAAACAAAATAAAGCACAAACCTCCCGCACAATAAGATCGAACCCGAACGAAATTCACACCAACAAACACTAACTAGAACCAACCAATCCGACAGTGTCTGCAGCCCAAACTTGTAAAGAATGTCAAACATATTATTACTAAAAATCAACACAATCTACAAAACTCAACCAACGCCTACACAGGCACACACCCAACGCCACCGCCTCAAAACACTCAAATAAGAAAGATATTGTTTCCTAACAAGCTGCAGTACACAAAACCTTTAAACACTCAACCCGTAACTCCAACAAGATAATAACAATACATCTAAATTTAAATCTAACTGAAAGCAAACACAAATCAACTGCACCTATAACCAACCACAAAAATACAATACAATCATAAGATAATCGCGTAATAGCACAACCAATACAATGCTTCGAATCATTATTACATTTAGAGTTAAGTTCACATCATAAACTAAATTATAACAACCTGCAAGACACAAACTAAAGAATGCGCTACACAGGCCCAAATACCTGCACAATCACGCCAAACCGTAGCACACAACAAAACTCCAAGCAAGTCCATAGAATGTGACAAAACTAAAACAGCACAAGCTATAATACAATCCACGCAAGCAATTAACGAAATCTACAAATACTAGCTATAACAAATCCACAAACAAGAGTCCCACGCAAACCCTTACAATGCACAACACAAAGTCAACAACAACTCGAATCCCGCTACCAACCATAACAAAATTATAAAATCACAAGCTCCACCATACAAGCAATCGCATGTCACATATTAAAATTTTAATCTGCACCAAGCCTAGCAAACCGCTTCTCACAAGCCGAAATGGTTAACTACAAGATATAAGCAGTGCAATATATCGTGCGTACACGCGTTAAACCTACAACTTACGCAACTAAATCCAAAACTCACAACGCCCAACTGTCCATATTCTAATATGAAACAAGCATTACACCGTAATAATAAACGCGCACTCCATAAGGCAACAACAAAACCCACACAACGCGCGCCACAAATATTGTCTGCCTCGTATGCGTAACTATTGCAGCACCAGCATAGCGTAAACGTAAGCAAGCCAATTCATAAGAAGGATGGCAAAAGTAATACAGCATATACTCAACATTCAGTAAATCAACTCCTAATCAAAATCTTGGTATCCTACCGACCAACGTAAAACCTGCATCATTACTCACCACAAGTGTACAAGTACAATACCCAATACATACACACCCGTCTTTAAAAGTAACCAGCAAATCTTATCACATACAAACACAACCAAACTTATGCAACCACTTTAACGTAACCAATATAATCCCATAAGACAGTAATTCAGTAAGTATCAATCGCCAAATGTGCACCTACCACCAACCCTAAAAGCTAAATCCCGCATCACAGTTAATTGGCGTGTATATATTCACAACATCAAGCTCACAATACCAGTCCTAAACCAATAGCATTAACATACTAATACTTTTAAATCAAATGCAAACTCACACATCCAGTACAACCGGTCTACAACAACATCACAACCACACAACACATGTCAATCGACCTAAACACAAGTAACATAAAATAACCAATACTAAAATTATACTTAATCAGCCTCATCACTGGAGACACCTAACAGGTCTAACACGCATCATAATCAAACCAAACATTTTAACAACATACAGCTTTACCAGCATCACATCTAATTCACACAGTATAATAAACCCACAATAAAGATAAATTACACACCAAATAAAGCCACAAATATTAAAAGTTTGTAAATAGGCATGTAATCAGAACGTCCCAACAACGTACCCTGTAAACAAAATCAAAATAAAAGAAATAAAATACAATTATAATTCACAATGTAATAACGTGGACTCATAAACACAAAAAACTATTACAAATTAGAAACTTAAATTTACTACAATAACAATGCAAACAACATCAATTCAAATAACAGTAAACAAACATATACCAATACTACAAACATACCGTAAATAAACTAACACATAAACCAATACCTAAAACGTAAAGCGAACCAATAACTAAAATAAACCTATAAACTCAGAATTCTATGCCACAAACATAAGTGTAACAACCCGCAGTCAGAGTACAACACTGGCCTTAGAAGCACACAGCACAATACACTATAATACACAAGCACTACACAAGAACTTTAAGCGACTAACACAAATTACCCGCACAAAGCCCACGAACATTTATCAAAACACTTAAAATTTACCAGATCCACCAAAAAAATCAAACGACTTACAAGTAAATAGCAAATTACGCAACCACCCACCACATCAACAAAGCAAACCAAAGAAATCTACACCACAATTACCAACCCTCACATACCCATCATCATCAACCAACCCATACACATCAAATAACTTCATGTAACATAGTACTAATACAATCTACTGAGAAAACCGAAACTACACAACTTACATGTAAATCACACATCAAGCAACGTTATAACATACATAATATCCAAGTACAAAGCAGCAGCTACCCCAAACACCCTACAGAAGGTATAGACATTCATCGCAATATTAAACTGAAAGCACTACCACCCAATATGAATATCAAATTTTATATATTTTACCAACTGCACTTCCGAACCCCTCCCGCAATTACAGTTCACACGTGTCTCCCTGGAAGCATACACCAAGCAAATCAATAACATGCATCAAGATAACTGCCTAAATCCCCCGTGTCGCAAGCACAACAGCATCGTGGTGTATTCGACCCACTTTAACGCCGTTTCAAACCCGTCAATCCTAATAAATACGCGTGCAAAACACCAATACAAATAACAGTGACTATAAAAATTCGTAGGAGGCATACCAAATACTATAATATCGGAATATCTGCAAGTATAACACAAAAGCAACTATTCGCCAAAGAAATATCAAGCAATCCTAGTTTCGACAAATAAGCCATAGAAACCAATACAATTAACCCACACTAATACACAGAAGGCCAACAAAAGCAAACACTATTAACATACTGCAAATACGTTTACACATTACAAACCCTCAAACATACAACAAAATGAAAACTTATCGCTATAAAATCCCACAGCACAATCTGTAATACTCTACAACACCACCAATCGCGAACACAACACATTCCCTACAGTGTTCCTAATGTAATAATGCCCAAAGTCCACGCGTTTCAAAACACAAGCACTGCGCAATTGCATGTAATTAGAAACTACAGCACGCCTCAACCATTAAGTAAGCAAATCAATGGAAATTCATATGTCACCCAACCTCATAATAAAATTAACGAACATCACGCTATATGTGCCAAGCTATTCACTATCACACCCAAACACTACCTCTAATAATGCCGAAACTATCACATTATACCCAATATCACCAGCGCGCCACGTCTTAAAGTAATCAATAACCAAAATCCCGCCAAACTAACCTAACTATCAATTGCATTAACCAATATAACTCATAACAATCTATCATGCATCTAACGCAACCCCGAGAAAGCATTAAACTACACACTTAACGTAGTGCAATGATCCACACTCGCATCAACACTGTACCACCCCTAACGAATCAAAAGTAAAATCGCAAACCACCACCACGTCGCACAAAACAAGAAGCACGTCACAATGCAAACACATCCCAAACCACCACATCAAAGTTTATATTAATCATCTCTCAACCAAACATTATATTAACAATACACTCATTGCAGTTCACACCTAAAGAAATAACTCGCAAATCGTAACCACTATAAATAACCATTTAACAGACACCAGTAGAATGAACAGAGCAACATATCTGTACACGGCTTAAAACACAAACAACGTAGCCGGCAACAAAACACACAGCTCAAATAGGTCGCAATGCATCATCAAAGGCAACAACAAATGGAAGTCAACAAGCAAAACCTGCAGCTTCGTAGCAAACATTTAACAACCGCAGGAAGAGAAACGTATCACCTACAACCCACAAAGTCACAGTCAACCACGTACTGCAAAATTGCTAATGCAAGTGTCACATCCCACAATTGCATCACATTAGCACCCAACACAAGCAGCTAAACCCACAAACAATCAACGCATAAAACATATCCGAAAACGCCAACGAGAACATAACCCTACAGCTACAGTAATGGGTAATCCACATCAGCAACACCATAATTAAGCGCAAGCAACAAATCCACCAAACACACTCGAACATGTGTATGCACCAAGTAAAGCAAACACGTAAAAACTAGCCCTGGTAACAGCAACCACTTTACCAGTCAGTACCAATAATCTCCACATGTAAACCTCAACATATGTAACACCTTAAATGCAAACACTGCGTAATACAGCCCACTCACTCGTAGCAAGCGTACACTCAATGGTTAACAACTCTTCTAGAAGTCTCAATAGTAAATCACTGTAAATATACATCAACTACTGAACCATTAACAGAAATCAACTAAACCATCAACATTCGCAAAAATTCACGCGAAATCAAAAGCATAACACCCGCCAACTAAATCAACAACCCACCGCAAAGTCTAGTTACAAGTCCCACACACAAGGTAACAGCACATTCAATCACGCATATTGAGCGGTTATCAAACATAACCGCTATCAATCAGTAATCCGCAATTCCCAACCACCAACGTTAACCAAGTCAAACCTCACAATCATAAGACAACACTTGTCACACAAGAGCCCACCACTAAACACTAGCAATCTGCAATACCTGGAATGCAATCCATCGCACATAACACCATAAGCATAGCTACCTAAAATGAAGCATTCTAGGTACACAAACGAATAGCAACAATACTACACAAATCACAAATATCAATATCATTACATGCACGTGTTAGACTAACTCTTAAATTCCAACATTTCAACGGAATCCCAAACACCTATAATCGTCTAGATACCTGTCACAACTCATTAACAACACAAGTATCATAGTTGTCCATAACTCATGAAAATGCATCCAGTAAAACGCATAATCTTATAGCAGTACGTTCAATACTAAAACTTACGCTCCCAGCGCCGTTATAGAAAACCCCACAAAATTAAGCGCAACCCGTGCACGTACTATTTGCATTCCTACAATCCTCAACATAAAGTCACATAATCCACAAACATTCAAAACAGGTAACTAAATCATCGCAATCGAAGCACTCATAAAACAAACTTTATCAGGTTTAAAATATAAGCCTTGCCTCTCACCAAATCCTTAAACACAGCAGTCCGTACAACCTATAATCTACCCATCATAATATAGGCTACATTCATCCCTCAACACAAAACGCAAACCTACACCGTAAAGTAGCCTCCTGGAAAATCAACCCACAAAAAATTACACGTAAATATCAACATTAATCCTGTGTCACAGCGACCTCATGTACCACAATTATAAAATGCAAGTAACCATATTCGTAGTCAACCACAATCAATTACCAAGCAAACCAACCTCGCAAGCAAACATCTAAGAAACTAAAGCAAATTTACATCACAGTACGAATATCCTACGATTCCCACTCTATTAATCTCGCATCACACTAACGTATACCACACCAACCTATCATAACCAATGATCCCCTGCACCCTACAAGATCTGCAACAAGTCACATCTACAACAAGTAAGCTCCCAGAAACAGACACCAACCTACCACACATCACTGCGATAGCAATCAAAAAGACCAACTATCGTTACTATTACTACAAACCCTAAGTTATAACGTAAAAGCATCAGGCGCTTAATCTATAGAAATGTCCGTCACCTGTTTCATACACAGTAAACTTAGTAAACCCACCAACACACAACCTACGTCACAAATATTACAACACCTACTAAATCATTCAATCGAAGTTCACAATTACTAACCAATACACAATCCACTACGCAAACGCATAATCATTACCAGCCACGCGTAACCCAAGGATACAGAACGTCGCACCTACCTCCAATTAACAGTACATACCCACCCTGGCAACATCCAATCACACCCCACACAACGTAAATCCCCGCCCATCATCAAATTAGTGCTAACCGAATGCATACACCGCAAAACATTAAAGTAACCCTCAGGCAAGCTCTAGCCGCTGTAAGCAACCCTAATCAATTAAAGCCTGCGCAACCTAAAGCACTTAACTACACGTATATACAAGAACACACGCAAATCACCACGACAGGAACCCACCCATGCAGCCTCCATAATTAGCAAATCATCAGTAAAACCATCTACATACCTAAGTAAGTCCAACTACAAACTTAAACCTCTATAAAGCACAATTTAAAGCCACACACCGCGGTGTCTCCAGAAGCTATCACAAACATTACAAAAGAAACACTCACCGGGACAAGCCACCCTCAATGAAAATCCGCACCCTGGACACCAAGATTAATCTAAAATCCGCAGCCCACAAAAAACACAACTCACCCCCAAACCAAAAACCACACCAGAGTGCAACCTCAAACAACTCAAATCCTGATGAACTCCCATGCCGGTGCAACACAACGTATCAAACCACAAAGCTAAAATAAACACCATCCATAGTATTCATGCAACAACTGCAAACCTACGTAAGCAAGGCAGCCTGAAATCTACACTACCTGTGGCTCCTGCCACAAGTTAACACCCAAACACATATTTCGTAGCAAACCCATAAGTAGCACTACTCAGCCCATTGTTACTCGAACTACACATAATCACAGTGATAACAAACCATCCGCAAACATCACGCAACAAATCTACATCCTAAAACTAGAAGCTCAGGAGTTAATCTCCAGGTTCGAATCAACCCCGCTGTGCCAAGTTAAAGGTAGCAACAACCCCCAAACTCAAGAGCAACTAAACTATCCTAGAAAACCTGTCCAAAACCGTTCTACCATACCACCCACCACTAATTCAAAATAGTGACACAATCACTATATTATAGCAACCCTCCAGAAGTAAAGTCTGTTGCGATGCTCAAACAAATTATCAGCACAAACTGCAAACCCACACACCAAGCTTGCACCCAAACCGCACCTACAAACGCACAGGCTGTTAGTCAATCCGCATGCACTCTACCCGGACACTTCAGAATAGTAATTAAACCCGTAAATTTCCACGTAGCCATACGCAACTCACAAACAAAACCAACAAAACCTATTGTGCACTACCAATCTACTACTAGCCCCGAACAAAACATCCCGCAAACGCTAAATCCTCAGGAAAGGTAGCAACCCACCAAATCCATCGCCCGTACCACGTCCAAACAGCCGCGCTGCCAGTGCATAATCGAAACCAGAAGTCCAGTAAACCAAGTGCACAAATTTGCGGAACACTACACACAAGCCCCAGCAAATTAACTGGTACTACAGTAATCCCACCAGGCCCACAGGCAAATTATACACGTCTGTTCCCCCAGCTCAAACACAAACACACTCAGCCACCAACCAAAGCATCATCATGGCTGCACTATACCCCGCACAAAAGTCCCAGCCAAACTAACAAGCCACTATGGTATATTATATCAACCCTCTAGCAGACAAGTCTGTCGAGGCACTCTAGCAACATACTAGCACAAATTGCAATCTCACGTCAGAAACGTGCACAAACCGCACGTCTGCAAACCACACAGAAATGCTACATCCAGGCCTTTATGTGGGCTACCAGGAAGCTTCAGAATAGCTATTCCACCACATAAAATCCGCGTAAACCATAGCAAGTCCACAACCACTACATCAAAACTACTGTATACTATCAAGCACACTGGAAACCCGAAACAACGCACCCCACAAAGGAGCTAGAATCATGCATAAATGTGGAAATACGCAAGCCCACCCACCAGCCTGCAAGCAACCTAGAACTATCCCCAATCGCACCCGAAAATCCAACAAATCAAGGGATCAATACCAGTCACTACATACGAATCCCAGACCGACAGTACGCCACAGTGGAAACTAGGCCACATACAAGACCTGCCAGACCGTTCTCGCAAACCAATCGCAAGTACTCCCAGCCACCAGCTAGGCTAGCATTCATACTGGTACCTACACCGTACACAAACCTACAGCCAACATAACTAACCACCACAGTATATTATATCAACCCTCCAGCAGGCAAGTCTGTCGAGGCACTCAAGTAACCTATCAGCATAAACTACAACACCATACGACAGCACTACACGCAAATCACGCCTACAAACGTCCAGAAGGTTAGATCACGTCCACATGCGCGTTGCCAGGAAACTTCAGAATAGGATTAAACCCAAAATCTCCACGTAATTCATACAGAACTCCACAATCAAAATCAACAAAACCTACTGTGTACTATCAAACCCCTGGATTTTGACTAAACAAAATCTTGCAAACACTACATCCTCAGGAAAGGCGGCAACCGCCAAACCCAGCACCACACCACGCCGAAAACAGCCTCGACACCAGTGCACAATCGCAACCAAAAACCTAGTAAACCAAGTATCCTAATTCGCGAATACTACATACAGGCACCTACAAGTAACTGCCACCACAATACTCCCACTAGTTTCACAGGCAAATTCTACCCGTCTGCCCCACAACTCCAACACAGCACACTCAAGCACCAACCAAATCACCATCATACCTACACAGTGCTCGCTCACGCAATCCCACAGCTAAAATAGCAAACCCCTACAGTATATTATATCAACCCTCCAGCAGGCAAATCTGTCTAGGCACCCTAGCAAAATACCAGCACAAATTAAAACCTCACATCAGAAGCTTACACAAATCACATCTCTACAAGCCACAGAAACGTCAAATCCAGCCCTTTACGGATGCTTCCAGAAAGCTTCAGAATAGCCACTACACCACATAAAATCCACGCAAACCACACTACCTCCGCAACCAGCACACCAAAACTACTATATACCATCAAGACACCAAAAACTCGAAGCAACGCCCTCGCAAAGGGCTAGAAGCATACATAACTGTGGAAATTCGTAAATCTCGCCCCTGCATCAGCCTGCCAGCAGTCTAGAACCATCTCACAACCGCACCCCGAAAACTCAACAAATCAAACGGCCAACGCTCAACTACTACATGCAATTTTCCGCAACCTGACAGCCATCGCAATAGCACCCCGAGGAACATCCAAGGTCTATCAGGCCGTTCTCGCAAAACCAAGCACATCACGCCCATCCACCAAATAGGCCCGTTCCCATACCTGCACCTACACTTACACAAGTCTACAGCTAACATAACAAATCACTGCATTATATTATATCACCCTCCAGCATGTGAATCTGTCGAGGCGCTCTAACAAAATACTGACACAAACCAAGCTACCTCCATACCACGAACATCCTGAAGCGCGCATTGCCACCCAGAAAGCTAAATTGGAAATTTCGAGAGCGACACCAGGAATCCCTGAATAAAGCATAAACCACATAATCCCATATGAACCCTAGCATTCTCCACACATGCAGACTCAAAAAACTACCACTAGCCGTCAAGCAGTACAACACCTGTAAACACCACACGTTGCAAATCACTACAGCCACTAACAACCCCGTCCACCCGCACCAGGTGTCATACACCGAAAAACTCACAAACCAACCAAGCGTAACCCGAAATCCAACCCACCAGCTACGTATTGCGCTAATACTACTTGGCGAAAACCCGCAACTAGAGGGAACCACACACGGATGCCGTCACCCACATTCAACTCTGCAGCCCAAGACGCAAACAAAACTCAAACACACCCCCACCAACCAGCCCACGCCCGACAGTCGAGGTGTGCACCCTTGCACAGGCTATAGCTGCCCTAACAAACAACTACGGTATATTATATCAACCCTCCAGCAACTGAAGGTACCACGGCACCACAAGTCCCCCGAAATGCACCTGCTAAAACCATCAGGCCGAACCATAAAACGTGCCTGGAAAAGCCGCCACCCGCAAACCAGTACATATAAATCCACTCAAACACTCTACGCGTAAACGTATCACCATTGCAAATCAAAGCCCACGCAAAGAAACGGAACCTAAACTCACCCACAAGGCAAGCCTCACAGAAACCAACAAAATCAGCACTGAATGCATCAAAACTATCTGTATGCGCCCAAGTACATGCCCCACCTACAAACCAAACCACATCGCAAATTCACTACGAATCATAAACATTCATCCAAACATCCGGTTTCAGGACGTAAAAGCGCCACACCCCCAAGCCCAATCCACAGACACACCCGCAAAGCATAAACCCTAAGTGCAAATCCAACCGCAGCACAGCAGACCACTCGCATACCTAACACCACACCAAACCAAAACTATACGTACACACTCAACATTAATGTAGTACCCAAATCAGCAAGCACCATAACACGTCCCCCATAAACCCACCAAATCAACTCAAACACCCAAACGTTGCAAACTCACAAACCACAATCAGAGCACAACCCCAAAGACACCACACAACGCCGCAATAGCCAAACATCACATAACAAAGCAACACCAACCGACAACACAATTTCACGTACAACCGAAACAACAAACAACCACAATCAACGTAGCAAACAAATCAATCACAATAACATCCAATGCTGAAACCTAAATCGCAAATCGCACGTATCCAATTAACCCAAAATCGAGTCATAAGTTCCAATGTCAAACCATTAGGGAAGTAAACCATACACCTCGCAAGCAGTAACGAATCATACATTCCTGAAGCCAATCACGCTTAACCCTAAATAGGAACATCATATCACACCCAACACACACCCGACTATACTCAAGCATTTTAGCCACCCTTGAAAGACAAATAGAATGGAACACACAAACCAAACAAATGCAACACCACACAAACCACAATCTAGCATCCAACCAGCACACACGTGGCGAACACACACCCAAACCCACTTCAAAAAGAAGTAACACCTCAAACATCAGAAGCGATCTTAAAACACCCAGGGAGTAAGGAGTATCAGCAAAATCCAAACACAAAACTCACAGCACCAAACCAAACAACAATGCAAAACAAAACCCCCACAGGCTAGGCATAGTACAAGACTAGCATAACACCCAAACACCTCAAAACACAATGCAAACATGTGCATAAAACATCATAAAACGGAAGGCAAACAATCCCTGTGTTATGGATGACAAAACAGCATTAACCTGAAAGAAACACAAACATTACGTAAAATTGATACCACAATCCAAGCAAAAGCAGAACCCAAACCAAAAGTGTAGTCATAACAGCCCCAGTAGCGTAAATATCTTCAGAATACGGCAATCAAAACACGACACAAAACTACAAGCTTCAGGTGGAAACAACCACAACCACGTAAAATGGATATGTATATAGTCTTGCAGCACCAGCTATGCTGCCTACCAACCCAACGAAGAGTAAACAATAACCTACTAATACAAATCCAGCATCAAAACATCAACAACTCATCCACAAATTAGTCACAATAGCACAAACATGGCAATTCGACGCAACACATTAACAGCGGATCTGCACGCCCACAATAATTACCACATAAAAACACAATCACGTAATTGCAATTTTAACTCGTCACAATAAAACCCATGCAATATGCGTTTCAAAACAAACTTACAAGCGTAATTCAAGTGTATGTGCAACCCCAAACCAAACTCGTAAACACAACAGTGCAAGTCGCAGCACTATGCTGCAAACGACCTAACAATCAACCCATGCTACCCAATGTTTACGCAAGCAAATCGAGGAAACTCAGCAACACAAATCCAACTACACACAAGGCGGGTTTAAAATGCAAGCATTCCCCGAAAGCAAATCCACAGCAAATCATCCATAAACACAACCACAAAAGGCGTAACTGCGGAAACCACGAACTATAGTAAGCTTCAGTACATGTAAATTCTGCATCCTCAGCTTCACGTCCGCGCAAGGCAGCATCTGCGTCACACAAATACAAAACTACGCCTACCAGGATACATCAAATCTTTCACGTAAACTCTAACACTCATAAAGCATTGCCCAAGCATGGTAGGTAATCCTGCGCGACACGAACAAAGCAGGTAATTAGCCTACCACCAAACCTTAACTAGGTGTAGTCAATCACAAGCAAAATTTGCAAAATAACCATCAAAGTTATTAAGTACCCCAACCATCGCGCACAAACATATACATAAAACAACAAAACCATATGCGTCGCAACACAATAATTTGTAAATGTTTAAACCGTAAAGTAACACTTAAACAATCAATCACCACAGGCGTAACAAGAAGCTACAACCTCCGATCTAATCGTCAACGTCAATCCAAGCAACCCACAATTTAATGCCTAGAATCGCCACAACCAAACCCCTGCCAGCGTAAACTATAAACCTCGTAATGCACTGTCTGTATTGCAAGGCCCAAACCCACCCAAGATTCGTGGAGCTAGCACATCAAACACCCATGCGTGTCTTGCAACGTGTAATCATAACTAAACCAATAATCACAGCACAACAAAGTTCTTCTGTGCACAATATAAAACCCTCAAACGCCAGCAACAAGCATGCAATGTAACACACCAACTCGCGAAGCATCACAACATGAAACCGGAAGTCGCACTTCTAATCACAACCACCTGGAGTATCCACCTATTAAAAACATCAGCGTTTCTTAACAACGTCACCACAACTAAGTACCACAATACAGCCATATAAAACACCACCCACAACCACAAGTTACGCTAACACTTCTATGCCCAGTTTAATCATGCAAGCACCCTAACCACAGAAGTCACAGCAACCGAATCAAGCAACTACACAGCTTACCATCTACACCAACTTCACAAATGAAGCACTTCCATCAAAGACCATAACACATAAGAAGCAAATCACCTGCAACCTGTGTTCGATCTGGCAACGTAACAGGAAACCCGCCAACACGAGGCTTAACAGTCAGCACAACACTACTAAACCAGCAAACCCACAACAAAACATACACAACTCATAAAGCAAAGTGTAACCACGTAAAGGATAACCTTAATTAGCTGTAAACATAATGTCCTCACCTTTTAAACATCAAATGCAAATAACACTTGTATGAAACTATAAACACTAAGATAGAGCATTGTAATAATTTTATTAATTTTTGATATACTATTACTAATACAACTCGCATTACATCATATTAACAAATCGGCCAGCGAAAGATATAAATCCTAAATTACCGCATAACTGGTGCAAAACCACAACTATAACCAAGTAACCCATAGCACTCAAACTTACCACAAGTCACTAACCATAAATCAGTTAATTACAGTTAGTATAAAATGCACCTGCATACAAACCACTCATACAAGTTATATTCAATAAAGGACACCAAGTAAACCCAACCAGCACACGTATAATTTAACAGAGTATACATTTTATACACACCACAAGCACTTCAAAGATACACCTACGCTAACAACCTCTACAAGCCATTTAACATATTAATCGTAACCATCCATTCCAACTAATACTCATAAGATACCTACACAAATACTGCAAAACATAACTATACCCACCCGCGACTACCCAACAGCAAACAAACCATCAAGCGAAAGTATAAAGCACAAAACTCGCCCACACAATACTAAATTTGAAGAAAGCTATTGCCATGAAGCAACAAACCTGGGTGCCTACAAATCAAAGCAATAATCATAGTAAACGCTATTCTGGCAAATTTATAAAAACACAAACTGCAGCAAACAATCAACATACGAATACACAAACAATCGCAGACCGTTTAAAAGTCTATGCCGCCAAATCAACAGCGCTAAAATACCGTCCCCTGCACCAGACAACACCTCAAACCTGAGCGGTACATCACCAACCCAACGCCCACCTGCACAACACGATATATGGCTCACACAACTTTAACGCGAATAGCCCACCATCACAACCAAGCAAAGAACGACTGCACATTCCAGATATGCTTAACATGCAAAACCAAGCTATAACCATCCAAACAAGTTTATAGTCACAAGCACAACAAGCCCTATAGAAACCTACATCGCTTAACGAAATCACAGCAGCATAAGCACTTAAAACGAAATTACTACACAAGTTAATCATCATGTAATACCAAACAATAACAAATGAGTGCACATACTATTACTACAATTAAATCGCGTAACTGGGTTCACAAACACAATACGGAAATTCAAGCTAACACCGCTAAACATAAATACCCGAAAACTACATCTCCTGAAAATAACAATCCACAAGTTAGCAAATAATATATCTACAATGTTGTAAGTCATGTCTGCACATCCACTATACACATTTCATCAATCGAACGTACTGACTCACTCAAAGCTACTCACAATACTATGCAAGTTCAACGAAAATCCTGCTTTATTCCTCAACAACCTCAAGCAACACAACAACACCACAAACGAAACCCACAAAATCACATTTGAAATCAAGGAACAATAACATCCTACAACAATTTGTCAAACGGCAGACACCCGCGTCTTCCAACAAGTAAATAAACAAAACAAATGCTCACCTTGTTAACCTGAGCCTACCAACACACAGTTATGAACTTAGTACAAATGCTACACTTCAATGCACTAAACCTTGTAAATCGCAAACACATCACGTCGTCAAACACCCGCATTCAAGTTTACACCAACATTTATTTACGCCCACAAAAATTACCAAACACACTTTCAATCAATAGCAAGCATAAACTGCAGCCATCACTAAACGTCACACGACAATGGAACACGACACCAAATTATAACATACACCACCACAACCTCAAAGTCAACTTAACGCATTAACGTAACTTTATCACAAGTAATGAAATACACGCTCTCAAGTTAAATCTATCACCAGTTGCATTAACTACCATCCCATAAACCAAAATCTCAACAAGGAGAAGTCTAACTGTCATCCACAAAACCATCGAAAGCGTCTACAAACAAGGCACCCGTAATAAATCCTGACACGCAGTCAACTCTTAGAACGCAAACAAACGCAACACAAAATCAAAGTGACACAATAGAATCCTAACACCCAAAATCTCACTCAGAAAACACTTTCATATAAGAAACCAAACAAGCAAACAAAGTAATTATTTAAACTATCTGCTTTCAACGTTAAAGTAAATCACAATTAAACTATACCACATCATAACTACTGTAATAACTAAAACACCAAAAACTGAAGTCACTATTACAATACACACTCTATATCGTAAATAACGTCGCAAAACATCAAACCTACATGCTATCTATTCAATCAATCAATCATATAAACAAAACTCCACGCCTGCTGCGCAATAAACAAACTCAGCAACAATTACGTGCATCACAGTATAAATCAAACCACTAACCATACACGAACTCTAACGTAAAATGTCGAAGTGTCACACCAACCAGCAACCACTTTGATCACTAAATTACCACAGACAAAAGCTAACTAACCCACCCATAAGTGAATACCATGCAATCCACACCATCGCTGTTCAAAGTCAATCACCAAATATGCATCCAATCGTGCCCATCACGAAATCAACAATCTACACAACAAACAACAAACCCCAAAACACCCACCCATGCTCGCAAAAGAAATCGCCAAATTCCACATACAAAACCAGGCACAAAAGCAAGTCACAACGCGTATACGAAACTAATCCGTATATACAGTAACAATCCTATATAACTATAGCACAAACAGTCACGTTAACCTACACAATCTACCCGTAAACCTAGCCGCAACCAAAATAACCACCACTGCACAATTATAGCCAGTGGCCACGTAACGTCACCAGCACGCTTCAAAATAACATCCGTAAAGCCTAAGTAACCCAATCGTTCACGCAACGAAACAACGCACCCATCGATAGTTAACTAGTTAATTATAAATGTATGGCCAACACCAGTTAACACAAGTTACATAATACCTTAATCCACCATCGTAGGCTTTAAATTCACAACCAATATCAATTCAAATATGCATAATCAGTCAAATCATATAACATAAAATTCTAATCTCAAAGGCACGTGAATGTCACATCCTTCAGCAACTCTATCGCACATCTAATACAGTCCAGCTACGAGCAACATAAAACAAAACAAAATCTCATGTAGCCACCTAGCCAACCCCCAAAACTAGTCGTCACAATCACACATGATTCACACAGCACATACAATGCCGCAAGCGTCCTCAAGTAATTACAACACACCAAACCTCAATTCAACACAGTCACCCACAGTTACAACAAAAATGCAAATCAGAAACGAATCCAACACACAATCACAGTATATAATTACACAAGTACACAAATGCACCACACTAACAACATCCCACACAAACTTCAAATCCCACAAGCATATGTAAACCCACCCGCTCCGTAACAAAATCCGTAACTAACAAACCCCTAACATGCAAGTCAACATTATATACAAGCACTCAGTCAAACCATAACGACACTTTCACCACGGCAACCATGAAGCCGCAATACAAAACAAGCCCTCGCAAAGTCAACTTAGCCTTTATAAATAAGTAAGTACAATCTTAAAAGCACATTTTGCAACTTACAAGCCTGAAAACCATGCGTTGTTGGATACTAATACAACACACAAAACAAATCATCACACATAACCAATCTAAAAACCACCTGCACCTTACGAATCACCCTAGGTCCGCACCTAACTGAATACACATAATGTCAAACAAGTCACTATCAGCACAGAATGCCAATGTATGTAATCATTAAAGCACAACTACACAACTCTACACCCAAAGCAAATCTTAGTACAACGCACACCAATATTTATGCAGCATACAAGTATAAGAATCGGCGCACCCACATCAAGTAAAGAATCCAAAATTCCACTCTACCCTTCAACATCAACATTAACTGCCAAATTAACCCACACAATTCAACCACCATGCACATCAATACCAATTCAGCGTGCACAACTGGCAACGCTACACAAACCAACACAAACAGCATCCAAGAAGCATTGTAACTTAATAAGCCTTAATCAAACACAAACCCTCACCTACCTGGCTCATCCACAAGCATACTAAATCTACCAATCTTAAACAATTGTAAATACTATAAACTGAGTGTGCATCGCATCCCCAAACATTAGCACCCATCCTAATACCTTACCTGCTAAATCTCGCACACCACCACGGCTAACCAGTCCACACGCTTATACCATCCACAGTAAAAATCCCTAACGACACTAGCAAACAATACCAACCAGAACAGCAAGCACTCGAGCGTTAGCACAACCACTAATAAACCCATACCCAAAACATAAATAGAACGCAGCACCACAGTATAAACCACAACTAAAGCACAGCAAACACCCACGCAAATTAATTCAGTGTCAGGAAACACAAAACAACCCTTGGGCACATCAATCCACAAAACATTAACTGTACACAATTCTCGCAAGTATAGTTATCTTGCACTAAATCTACGTACCATCATGTTTTAATGCACCCACTCGCATACCAAAAAGCAAACACACACCTAGTAAGCTATGCCACGTCGAAGCTCAACAAGTTACCGCAAGACAATCTTGCGAAACAACACGCATCAAACAAGCACACAGTGCTAAACAAAGTATAACGAGGAGTCTCAAAACACATCCTAAACCCACAAACCAATTTCGTGCAAGTACCCCTGCAATCTAGCAGCATCGCAAATCCACAGCAATATGCAACCCACAATTCAATTCACAACACCCATAGCAATAAAGTTACCTAACGTACGCATACTCGGGTAAGCTACAACCAAATTATAACTGCGCGTTAAGCTCCAACAACAAACCACGCAAATTAATAAGTAGACCTAACCAACCTAAAACCATGGCATGCTCGCCTCAACACAAGTCAACGTTTCAACCTATAAGGAAGTTAACCTTAAAACTTAACCGTAGGAGTTACCACTAGTACCACACATCAAATCACAATGCCAACACACTGTCAAAACTAACTACGCAACATCCTGCAATTCACAAAAACACGAGCTACACAATCACAGACAAACTATAACCACGGCATCAACTACAGTAAGTCAAAACATAAGCAACAGAAGACCTACCCAACCAACCAGACTATACGAGTCTCCTGCTGCATGCCCACTACACAGTGGTTTAACAACAAACTAAGCCTAAAACCACAATAAAACCCCAACCACCCCGCCAATATTTCTTCTAATTCACCTAAATAGCAGCTACAACCACAATCATCCCATCCCTGCAACAATCATGCAAAACATTGAGCACCCACATAACCTACAAACTCCCGCAGAACATTTCCGCAATCGATTCGGAAGCAAATTCTATCGCAAGCAAACAAATATTGACGCTCAAAGCACAACCAACCTGCCCATGTACAGCACCAAACCTAATAAAATACAAAACAATCCAAACCCCACCACTGCAACCTTGCTGCACCAAAACTCAAACATCATCACCAATTATCTTGCAAATCCAAAAAACAACAACGCATGTCAACTGCCTCAAAACCACCCTAAACTACTACGTCTAATCAAAGCATAAAACCCACACCCACACCGTTCACCCGCAACAAACCAAAATACAATACACCCCACAAAGACAGTTTCATCACCGCAACTAACTGCAGCTCAACCAAACCCTAAGGTATGAATCTTACAATCACATACACCTACAAACCCGTTGCAATATCAACCCACGTTCGTTTCAACAATGTAAACCTAACAATCACACCTAAAAACAATCACCCCTTCACTAAGTTTAAAGAACACATCCCAGACTGCACAATCCACCCGCAAACATCACTCACAATAAAACAAAGCCTGCAAAATTCAAACCACGAATCTCCGATCAAACCGAACCAACATGTCACCACCTGCTATTATACCCACACCCGAAACCATATTGTTGAAACACATTGCCTCACACCACAAGCAAACTCCAACCTACCCCGCATTTCGAACTTAATTGCCATCCCCATAAGCGAAAATCCACGACAAATCAATAACCATACAGACTCCCGAAGATCGCAAACCCAAAGCGTCACCCATACAAAGCCACAAGGTACCGCCTATCAACCTATAAACCACAATAAAATCAATTCACAAGCAGCACTCCAAACCCACGTAGAACTGTCTGGAAACGCATCCCATTTAACACACGCAATAAAACAAAATCTTATAAGGCTACATTATATCAATCATCCAGAAGGGAGAAATCCCGCGCCCCGGAATATACTAAACACCCACGAAGCTCCAAGCCGAGTCCAATGTATATAAACCGTTACCAATCTTAAAACCACGTAAGTAAGATTCCCATGCTCCCAAAGCCAAAATCTTACAGGGTTAGATATCAATAAGCTTAATCCTAACCAATAACGTAAACTATAATATCAAACCGCAACTCAGAAAACCATAGCAAAATAACCACACAAAACATCGTAGTCAACCACAAACTCTAGAACACCACCCACAACTAACATCCCTAGGAAGGCACTACACCAACCTTAAAACCCACATAACCTGAACACTCTAGAATGGCAACTTCCGAGAGCTGTACCAAATCAGTGTACCACGACCCTGCAAACAATCAAAACTAAACCAACACAACCCAAGGCACCAATCTACAGCAATTCTCGAGTCAAAACAACTCACACAGCCAAAGTCCCAGAAGCATGCCTCAAACCTAAACAACTCAAGCAGGATTACAACACTACCTACCACACCTACAACAAACAACCACCCACAAGCAACATAATCACCGAATAAATATAAAAAGGACGCATACACCACTGCTAACACAACCCAGGAAACCCACGCTCAACACAAAACCCCCACGTTATATTATATAAACCCTCCACCAACGTCAAACCCCGAGGTACCTGCGTCTGTA
>VFSE01000113.1:0-33221 GCA_010157825.1 Vickermania ingenoplastis | reverse complement strand
CACTGTACTAGTAACACTAAATAATTCAAAAAAAATCTAACGACAAACTGCAGCATAACACATAGCAAATCTAGCAGAATTATACCAACACTACAAGAAAACCAAACTATAATGCTAATCCCAACAACGGTCGCAAGAACTAGTACACAAAGCTAAGCACCTTAATTATAAAACACCAACACAAAGCAACACTTACACAAGCTCAGGCCGTAGCAACCAGTTAACATAACTGCTCATATACACAAACAAAAAACACCAACATGTCCAGTGCCACAAATACTCGTATAATACAGCCCACACAACAAATACTGCAACATTAACACCACATAAACTATAATAAACCCAAAAATAAAGTACTGCCATTAAAGTCAATCCATGGCCTAACATACTACCACACACAAGTCAATAAGCAATACATACCACGAATATTGTAACTTGTCATAACAATAAAAAACATACACAAATTACTGCACCCAAAAGACTAATCAACCTGGTTCTAAACAGCAACAAACTCCACTCAACACAACAAGCGCATAAACTTGTAAAGTCGCAATACCAACCTGTCACATCAAGTTAACAATAACAATCCATAGGTTCCCAAACGTGCAACTCAAACAGCAAACAACCGTCATAATGCATAAATCGGCATAACAACCTAATAACTAAATAATAATTCTCTAAACCAAGTTACAATACAGTAATCATCCGGCAACCACCAACCATGGTAGAAACACCCACAATTCGCGCCCACAATATATACATGGCAAACACTACACAAACATACGAAATCACCCTGCCCAAAATATCACAAGTGAACCTTCATACCATCAAAACACAGGTATAATCTGTAACCTGTATACCCGAACAAACAAACACTTAAGCATACATAATAAAACACATATACACAATCTTTTAGTAAATACATAACCAATCAACCCATCAAGTAAAAATAACATAACTACACAATCAAATTCATAGCCAGTAATAATATCAAACACTGCACGTTTAAACAACACTATTACACACTCTATAATTCAATATCACGTTTATAGTACAAATAGTAAAACATGCATAGTTACGCAAACAATTACCAGCACCTATAACACAAAAACATGAAAGCAATCACTGTATGCAAACCTGAGACGTCATCAACTAAAGCCAACCATATCTGCAGCGTAAACACTAAACCCCTAACACAAACCTATCAACTTAAAAGCCCATCAACTTTATCAGCAATCACATCTAAAACCTAAAAGCAGTCACCAGTCAACAATGCCCATCATTATCACCCACGCAATCTGACATAAAGTTAAAACAACCATCCAGTCTAAACAAACACTTACACATCCACAATGCGTATACAAAGCAAATTCTCGCAGTAGAGTATCCCAAGTAACTGTAAATACAAAATGTACGGTTGCCCACATCAAACAACAATTATCAAGTCCAATAACCATCAAACCAGTTCAAGTTAAATTCAATTAAACAAACACATATCCATATGCATACCATATAACCAAACAAATCACTCAAACTAAATCTGAAACAACCAGTGCATAACATCTAAAGTGTCATGTTCAATTACACCTTCCAAGAAGTACCTAACAAACGAGTTCTGCACAAAACTACTCCAGAACGAAATATCAACCATACTAACACAACACGCTTATTACCATAAACCAGCACAGTATACACATAACAACAACACAAGTAAACTGCCTATCTACCACACATAAACACGAACACTGTCGAAATCACCAAGCATATAGGTTGCACAACTAACCCCCGGCTAAAGCTATTACACATGCAATCAACTTAGTAAAGCGCGACAACCTCAGGCAACCAATGTATGGTTACCTTCCACGTACACAACAAAACTCTCAATGCGGTATCATATGCATCTAAAACACCATATAAATAAAGTTTACCAAAGCACATAATAGAGCAAACAGGTAAAACAATGCAACATTTCTATACACTCAAATCATAACTGTTATAAAATACATGCAATGCACTCACAATCCAAAACTCCACACTTCCGCATACAACTAAGCAGTAATTTAATCAGTTCAACTACAACCATAAACCCAACAGACGTCAACCACAACAAATCCGAAGTGTACACTCATATCAAGAATGATCACTCCCATGATCAAATTTCAAACACCCTGGGGGGTACCAATGCCGGCCTAAACACCAAACATCCATCCAACCCCGCACAATACACCTCCAACGTAAGGCACTACAAGCAACCATCCAGCACTACCTCCAAGTCACTCAATACCTGTCACCATAAAGTATCGAAACATGTCGACAACATAGACACACGCATCACATCATATGCCACTACCAAAAGAACAACAAACATTTAACTTGCAAAACACCTTAAACAAAGCTTCCGCGTTTAAGTGTAAGGCAACATCGCCTACGCGGCACCACCTACCCCACCACTAGCCTACGAAAATCACAAGCAACCTCGCGACCCAGCATCACAGCATGCATAACTCAACACATCACAATTAACAACATATAAAATCAACGCGAGTCATCGCAAAACTATCGTATCACATATACTGTTTAAAATCAAACTCAATACAGCTTAAGCAAGCACTACATAAACAAAACACTAAAATACAAATACAAAAGCCACAACTGAACGCACACTAAACACGTCAGCATACGAATACTATAAACCACACCTAAACTAATCCTCAGCTACTACACACCGTCACATCAACAAGTAACACTAGTGTTAACTTTCACCCACAAGAAATCAACACAGGTAAACAATACACAACTTACGGTAGCAACCACAACCCTCATACCATAGTAAAACTCCGCACAAAACCCACCAAACACGTACCCTCAACCACAAAACTGAAAACACAAACACGGAATCCATTCACATACTGCAACTTCTAACGATAAAGCTTTACATCAAATCCCTGCAAAGGTTTCTTGAGTTATTAGGTTGCTCAGGAATCAGCACCTTCTCCACAATCGTACAAACTCGTCAAAATAAACTAAAGTAAATACCACAAAGGAATAATCCTACATGGGAAACCAAACCCAAAGACAATAAATCTCTATAAATCGGCCTTATTCAAGTTTAAATAACTAATGCGTTTACTAAACCTATCCTAAATCAGAAAATTATCCCCACGTCTCACAACATCGCAAATCCATGCATGCCTATAACTCACACCAGCAAGCATACAACCAAACCAAAATCTACATGTGAAACTCAAATGTATAATTTGGATAGTAAATATAACCAACACCCCCACAAAATTCATGTCAACAACCCCTACCACCATCTCAACCATACAAACTCAAGCACCTCGCATCAACAAAGCCATGAACACCAATCTATACAAGCTACGTAACGCATACAATCCTAGCATTAACGTCACCAGTAACAACCTACAAAGCGTTCAAACACATCCAACTTCACATTGTAAATTCCTCTCATCACACAACTTATGAATCCATGTCAAAATGTAAGCCAAAAAGACCAATCCGGCAGGGTAGTCACCGGGAAGGAGGGAAACCAACACAGTCAATCGACCAGCAACTCATGTGCAAATCATAATAAACACCCTAGTGCCCATCTTCTGCAACGTAAATTACAACAAAACACACAGCATACACACGCATAAACCAACAGCACCGTGTAGTAACTCATCCCACCCATTCCAAAAGTCAAACCTACAGGCTACCTCAATAACAACCCCTGAATTGCAAACCTCCGAAAACTACCATACCCACCGCAGCAAACGCTTAACGACACATTAATATAGAACATAGCTCGAGTATCCCATCTCAACACCAAAGACATAACAAACCTTCAAGGCAACCACTCACACTCTAAATCCACAGCCCAAAGCAAACCATCCCAGCATCGCTACAACACTCATTATCTGTCAACACGTTTAAACACAATCCACCAATATGTCCCTTACAGCAGCGCCCACAGAAACACAGCACCCATAAACCACAGAAAACGGCAAATCACGCCTACGTAAATCCTATAACCACCCCAAACCAGTAAGAAGTCCAACCATAGGCTCACAGCGCCTACACCTATGCAATGTAATCGTAATTCAAGGAGCCAAAACATACTATCAATCCAAAACAAATGCAAGCATATTAATATGGCTGTATCATGGTGGCATCTAAGCCATACCCCAGTAATACCCACAATATCGTCAATCAAGCACGCAACCACAATATCTACCAGCCAAAACACCACAGCAGCAACAAAAACATCACTCCGAATGTAGTAACACAAAAACATCCTAAACACCTGACCATCAAAGCCCACGACGCGCAACCCACAATGACAGCATAACAACCTACACACTCATGCGCAGCTACACCAAAATCTCAGTCACCATACACAGCACAACAGCAACGTCTCCTAAATCATTAAACCTACCCGTAATCACCCAAATATCATAGTATATTATATCAACCCTCCACCATGCAAAACTCCCACGACATCTAAACACAAAAGTACACCCTCTAGAGTAACACCTATAGCAGGCACTGGCCCAATGCAGCATAGCAGTCAAATCCCACAACTACCGCGGTCGCCGAACTACACAAATTCCACTAGCCGCAATACAGAAAATCTTGCATCCGTAAACGCAAACCCACCCATAAAAGCTGTGTCCCGTAAACAACGCGTAGCACACCCACGCAAAATTACAAAATCGCAAGTGTCACAAACGCTGCACGAACATGAGAGTACACGCTGCCACAACCACACCTACCACCTAGCTAGCAACCTACAGCCAAATCCCAACCACACAAAGTAAACATCTACAAGCCCCAGCTCACGAGTTACTCGCTACAGGAAACCACTCTACGAAAATATCTTATATTATATCAACCCTCCACCACATCAGTCTCACACGGCATTTTATCACAAAAGCACACTATAAAGAACCCGCAGCTTCCCACCAAACCCATGCCCTGACACACCCGGAAGCTCCCACGGAGCACAAACATTCATCCAAAAGATGCAAATTCCACTCGCCCACATGAAAAAACTCAGAAGATCCCATGTCATGCATATAAAACCCGCCTGCAAACACCTCAGCAACGCAGAAACAACACAGAACACCCACACAAGCTAAAAATCGCAAATACCACAATCAAGTACTCAAAACGCCCAAATACAACCTTGTAAAACTAGCACCCGACCCCTAAGCAGCAAAGTCATTCAAACCAACCCCAACCCACAAAGCAATCGGCTACAGGGCTAAACACCCCAAACTATCAGCTACAGGAGTCCTGTGCACAGAGATCCTATATTATATCAACCCTCCACAGTGCAAGTTTCCCCGTGGCGCCCCGGCCATAGCGGCATCACCAACCACTACCAACCGGCAACGCACCACAAGCAAAACCAAGGTCACCACACAAGCCTACAAGGCGCCTGCAAATGAAATCACCTCGAAACTGCCAAGCTCAGCAGTTGCCCAGCAGCAGTCGTAAATCTGGCCCAGCCAACAAGCACCTGCAAAACAACTGCAGAGCGATTTTAAGTGGATACCCAACCTAACCTAACGAAAACACACTTGTAACGCAACACAACAACACCCACAAACCTCCTCCCGAAGGCAAGCATGCATGCCCAGCTCACAGGTATACCAGAACATTCCCAGAGAGCATCAAATCCAGGAAGCATTTTTTTGAAACATCCCCAAACGTGAAAGTCCAAAATCGCGAACACAACACCCACAAAGAGCAACACCTTGCCGCCGATACCAACCCCAAATCCCGCACCCGTGTCAAAACCTCGCCACACCGCCTGCACCTGCTCGGAACGTCATTCACATGCATGCATCCAAACAATGCAAAAACCCACAAATCATGAAGTATCATATCACATGACACCGAAAGTAAGTAACACAAACACATAAGTAGAAACCACAAATAAAACCTATCAGCGGCAAGCAACCCACACTACCACCCATCTCTATGGCACAAGCAAAGTACCAATTCACTAAGACAACTCCTGTGGTAGCAGCAAACTCACAATTTTATAGCAAGAATGAACAATCACCGCTGGTTCCAGCCTGGCTGAAGCCCACACCAGCAAACCACATAACCAAAGCGCATAGGTGGCGCACAAGCAGACGCGCATCAACTAACCATCTCAAGCCATAAAGCAACACAGCCACAACTACATGCACTCACAAATCTTTAGTTTCAACCTGCGCGTAATCACAATCTCAAAAGCAAAAGGTAAGCGCACTTCAACAAACGTATACGCATGCCTCCAAGAAACCACTACTGTTAAAGTTGCTATTACCAACTATATAATGTCCACATCATCCATAACTATAAACACAACTCACAACAAATCTACTAACCTACAACAGGAACACAATCCTTACACAATATATTAGTCACAGAAATCTCACATCCCGAATAACCATACTACTATCCGAACCACAAAGTAGCACTCTAAAAATCCAGCACAGACCATAGGCGTCCCAGAAAACCATCCACAAACCATATACAACAAAACAATGCCGAGCAAGCATCAAAACCCACACAATCTAACAGTACTAAACCAACCAATCGACACCTACCCAAAAGTAGCTAAACAGCACAAAATAGGTGCCATCGCCACCCATGTAAAGAACTTCATAAAGGAAGATACACAAATTGCCTTATGCGAGTAAATTAAACCTAACAACAATAGCGACCCAGCAAACCAATACAAACTCGTTGCAAACCTATCAACAATAGTCTACCAACACACACCTGGACACAACGACCTACAAACAAATACATATCACCATCAACCGCCTACACGCGCAAATCTCAAATCTTCGAAACGAACAGCAGCAACCACTGCCCACCTAAACGTACGCGCAAACCCAAAATTCACACCCCAAACATCACGTTAATACATCAACCAAAGTTAAACAAGAGTAAACACGCAAAACCACCACCCAAAATACACACCCATAGGTCCACGTTAAAAGTTGTACGCCAACAGCCAAAACCATCGTAACAGCAAAATAACTAAAGGAACCAAACTGTACAAGCATCCGAAATAAAGGTAACGTGCACAACAAACCCATATAGCAAATCCCACGATATAAAACAACCATACCCACTACCCAAAACAATAAGCAACAATCCACGGCAACACAATAATAAAACCACAACCTGCAACTTGCAACAGACATGCCACATATAACAGCCAGCCGTAGGTATGTATCCTCACGTAGCATCTGGTCCAAACAAACAATACTAAGTCAAAACTCGCAGTAACAACAAGCACTCACAAGCAAACATTATAAGCATGCAACAATAATCGAAAATATCAGGGGCATAAGTAGCAACCACCATCAAAGCAAGCAGTCTTGAAAATGTCAAACCAGCGTTTCAGTTGTTTAAACCAGAAAACAATGACCCTGCCGTCACCACCAACAAAGCAAGGCATGCAAATCAAATGCAACACAGCAACCTATGCCCATATCCTACAACAAAGTGCATTACAATCAGCATAATCCATGAGGCTCAAAGTATCCGGCAGTAGACAATCCCACTAATCAAATCACATACTACCGACATCTACACCGTTCACCATTAAATCATACAAACTCAAATTTAAGCTAAACTACAACAAACAAGTAAATGAAACTAACAGCGTGTCCGCGAAATAAGCAATCAAACTTTAGCGCAATTGAACCAATCAATGCAATCAACCTGAAACTAGTGACACACAACACTGCCACATGGCCGTAACCATAAGAATTCTAACAGCGGCAGCAACGCAAACCCGCAATGCTAAACTTGTTCACACAGTATAATAAAATTATCAACACAACACTCTACCCCACGGCGCGTCAAACGTTATCCATGCATGGCATCCCTACCACATAAGGCCCAAACACAGTAGTACAACGAACCATTGTCAGTAAGCGTTCAAGTAAACGTAAAGCTTTAACACATAACTAAAGTAACACAAAACACAAGTGTAACAGTTAATTACACGATTACATAAAGCTACATCTAATAGTGCACAATGTAAGCAGTCATTGTACAATAAGTGACAAAAAGGAACACTGTTAGTACAACAAGCAATCAGAAGCAACAAGCTCCACGCATCGCAACAGGTAAATAAAGTCAGCCAGCAAAAGCAGAAACATAAAGTAAATGTCAATCAAAGTCGTCAAAGCAAACTAAAATCTTGACATTATCACCAACTTCCCTAGATTATACCCCGGCGGCATCACAAACCACAACTGAAAAGTACACAGTGAAAGCAAACCATCAGCACAGTAACCAACTACCTCACAGTATAATAACACCAAAAGTTCAAGAATATAACACATCTGCAAGTAAGCGTACAGAAGATGTAAACACCTTTGCACACCAACAGCACTAAAAGCAGTCCGAACACCTTAACCAGGCTAACAACAGCAACAACAAGTCATACACAAAATTCCATCAAATAACCTAAATTATAACCGCTAACCAAACCAAACAACATCAAAAGTGCGGAACTCTTCTATCAACACATTAAATTAAATACAGAGCCTGAAGCTCAATTAAAGCAAGCAAGGATAACATAGTAACTACACATTCAACGCAGCAAAGTCAACCATAGCAAAACAATAACATGTCAAAGATCCAAAGCACCCATTAAACACAATGCTGCAACCCACACCCACATACACCATAGCACCTGTAATAACTTATACAACACTCTCAACTAACTATTACAAGCAATTAACGATAATTTTAGTAACGATCAAAATACAGCCCAGGCAACCTACATAACTGCAATACACAGGCAACAAACCAGCGTGTATGCAAACACAATAAGCACCTACAGGGTTTCCAAACACACCTATGTACGTATCTCGCCGCAAAGGCAAATAGACGCACTCCACAATCCAGCAACAGCCTAAATTAACTGCAAAACATAAAAACAAAACGGCTAAACGTAAGCAACATACAACAAATCCAAACTTGCAGCCACAGTATCACACCACCTTAACTACATACCAAAACAACGCAAGCATTCCGTAAAACAACAATACAGTGCCATCCAACACTTCAATGCACACCAACAACCTCACCACGCAGGCACAAACATGTACTCAAATCATGCAACATTGGGTAAACGTAGCACGCCAAACTACTCTGTCTACGCGCATCCAGCAATAACACAAGTAAAAGACATATCGGAAACAGCAACCCTGTAAACGGTAACATACAAGCGCCACCCATGCAAATGTAACACAACAACTCAGCACTACACTGTGGTTAACCAACTACAGGAACACAAGTACGCAAACATCGTAAATTCAAGCATGAAACACAATCACAACCTGCAAGCGGCTCCGTCGTGGGGCTAACATACAATCACCCCCAGCGAAGTTCGCCAAAACTAAACAACCTATAATTACGCAGCAATTAAACGCATGCATTAACTTCTAACAAGCGCAATACAACATAACTAAACGCGTAAATACACATAACCCACCTCCAACACAACCAATCACCACAACGTAAACCAATATGGGTTCACTACAAACCACGCAAGCAAGTCAAACAATCTGATCCATACCACGAAAATGATATTAAACAAACTATCTAACCAAATCCCACTGCAAAATTATGCATGATTATTCCAACCTAACAAATGCACGCAAAGCACCACGAAGCAAGTCCATCCAAAATAGCAACATTCTGAAATCTAAGGTAAAAGCCCACAAAATGAACAATCACTCCGCCCCAACTAAACAACCAAAGTTACCTGACATGTTAACAACCATAACCACAACCTATGCACAACAACTAATACATCAAACTAAGCAACCCATAGCAGGCTGAACGCCATATATAGGTGTAAACAATCTCAATAATCCATCCGTTGCGCCGCGAAACCTACCTCTCCCACGTCTCAAGCACATTCATAAACCCACAGTCAAAACGCTTAACAGTGATCACAAGCGTATAATAAATATAAACTTTGAAAACCTACTCACCAAATAAGTAAATACCCTTGTAACCCATCACACCAAGCAGGAATACTACAGGTAACTACACAAACTAAATAGTATAGCAAACATACTGTAATTTTAAACATTGTGTAGTCTCCAGAAACGAAAACCACAAAGCAAGCCAAGCAATTTAAACCCACGAAAACATGTAAGTTAAAGGCAACATACCATATCTAACCAAACATAAAGAGCTATACCCACAAACCACAGTACGTAACTGTAAATGCACTACCAAACGCAGAGCACGAAACATAACCACCCGCCCACAAAGCAATTCAAGTAACGAAAACCACCTTGGAAGTAAGCTTACACCCACAACACTTGCATCAAAACCTTACAGCCTGCCTAGACAACTTGCAAACATAAATAAAACAGCAAACCCTTGGTCGACGACATAAATAAAGGAACCTAGCATGCGTAATCCTTAGCACAAACATAAATCCAACAATAAAATGCATATAAGAATACAACTACAATCTTACACCTACTTATCAGCTATCCGAGTAATACCAACAACCACAAATAAAAGAGATAAGCTATTACATTCACTAACTATAACATATCATAAACAACGTAATAAACACTATACACAAACTACCATAGCACTAAATGCATCGTTAACCGTATGCCCATACTCGAAAAGGCAAAATTACTGAGTAGCAAAATTTACAGGTATCATGTAACAATCAACATATTAGTAACTAAGCGCCTTAAGCAATACCACCCCTAGTTTCACGCAAAGGAAACTATACCATACACCAAATCATCAAAGTCCAGCAACATCGTTAAGTATACAAGCATTACACAAAACGTGCACATATCACCATGCATAACTACTAGCCTAAAGCTTGCAACAAAGCACACAATCATAAAATACAAAAGTGCTCTCATTCAGCCCAACAAAGCTGAAACATCAGACCTACAACTAACGCAAAACTGCAGCCATACACACTGCACCTCCACCAAACCCTACAACTCTACTCGCAACGACCCTTATAACAAGCAACCCATATAATTGCATCACGTCTCCCAAACAAAGATACGCAAAAGCAGCCACCACCCCCGCAAATCTATGTGTAACCAAAACTCCATCAAGTTTAAGCAAGAAATCACAACCAAATCTACTAACCAAACTTCAAGCACAATAAGTACCCACGCCAAATCACAAAGCACCCGCAAAATAATAACCATCACTAACCCACTATAAAAGCAATCAACCGTAAAGAAGTAATACTCGCATAACACCCAAAACAGTCAACAATGGTATAAACTAAATACACACCAATGATATCATTAGTAATACCATAAACACAAAATACAATACAATGCTATTACAGTAACATACATTCAACGTAAAATAACATAACATCACAACTCAAGTAACATTGTACAATACGCATAAATACACAACATACCATCTCTCGCGAATCAAGCTACGCGTCGTAACCAATCCTAACACAAGTTAATCACACTTACTTAATAATGGTAAACCTCAAACCCACAACACCTGCCTATCATAAAAGACATTCCGCATTGCACAATACACAATACACCAGTATAAAACGTGTGCAATCTAACTACCAAATTACAAATCCCAGCAATCATCAATCCACCACAATGCAAGCACCAAACAACAAGCTATATAGTAACAATTAACAATAACAAACATAATACCACAACCAACCAGTACCCTACAAAAGCGTAAACATCAGTTCCAACCGAAAAATCACAACACACAGAACAAGTTAACTGTACCTACCACTAGATTGCAACAATACATTACATCCGGCAATCGGCGTACCAATATATCCATATCAAATACGTAACTCAACTCGAAAGTAATTATACTCAGCCCCACCACCTGTAAACAAACGCAAACCAAGCGCAAGCACTAATTCGTGTACATGCAAAACATTGACCTCACATTGTAGCATTCGCCAGCCAAACTTACTATAATACATTGACCTATGCAAAGGAACCTCACCGCGCTGCACCCCACAGCAAACACAATAACAACAAATGCAGCAGCTAATACAAACCCAAACTTAACTTCTGAGTACCAATAAAACACACTACATCACAGAAACGCAGTTACCCCAGAAACCTATTAACGCACCTCAAACCCATGGACATCACAACACTACAAGTATTACAAAATAAGCGTACCCAGTCTGTCTAAGTAGGTTACACCAACCACACTTCCACTAACACAATTATCAACACACATCAATACAAGAATAAATAAACTACAACACAAATCATTATCCACGTAATAACAACGAAAAAACTGCATAAACAAATCCACTATTACAAACACAGTCTACTATAGGTAAATACAAAAATCATTATATAATGCATACTAACATACAGCACTCAAACCATACACAACTCCATCGCAAAGCGCATTCCCATGCACAAGTAACTCCACAAACTCATAAAAACCAAATTAACAGTCTCTTGAATACATAATTAGTAATGCCTGCAAATAAAATAATAACATGTCCACTTCACGCACACTCAGACCGCACACCTCGTAAATTACAAGCATCACCACAGGCATACACCTACAGCAGTCATACTGACAGTAAATCACATTCAGGCATAAAACCCAACTTACCGGCACAAAGACTCGATGTAAATTAGCATCACAAACCACAATCATGACAAACAAAGCGCTTATAATCCCACGTTTTCACCAAATACAAATCCATCAATCACTAAATTAACAAATCCAGTAACATTCTACACAAGCCATCATACAGGCACTCCTAAAACTTCGCTTAATTCAACAACAGTTCACCCAGCAAACCATTCAAGTTTATCAATAAAATTCAGCACCATCTCGTAAGCAAAGCTTAAATGTTTCTAAACACCCATTACAGCACAAAACATACTAGCTACATGGCCCACACCACCACACAACTAACAATCAGCTTCAACTGAACTAACAAGCTACGCAAATCAAACGCCCACATCAGGCATCCATGAAAGAATCTGCCTTATAGCAAAGAATACAAAATCACAACAAACCGTAAGCAAAGCAGTTGCACCAACACTGCCACCATCGGTGTAACCTACCAGCGTAACCGTTAACAGCAACCCAACGAGTCCGCGTAGCACCCACAAAGCAACCAAAAGTATAAACGATACACATGCAAATATCCATCAAACATCGACAACCCCTAAAGCATCAGCATCTGCAAAATAACATCAAACCATGAAGCATCAGAAAATACCTAGCAAAATACCAAGCAATTGCACTGCCAAATCACTCCACCACACATCACACATCGGCACAACCACACAAATAACAAAGTAAAAACGTCAAACCAACCGGCGTTCGCACAAACACTATAAATTCATGTTTGTAAAACTAAGCAAACAATACTACGCATCAAAATACAGCCCACCATCCTAACGCCAACACAAAGTTCTCTTGAAAAAGTAATCTGAGCGCCCATACACCGCAAAAGACCAACATGCACAACATTGCACACAGCTATAACCGTGCTCAGAACATTAGAACCCAAGGTCACAAACCAAATCATCCCGAAACAGTTAACCAATAGCCTAACATCAAACCACGTGCACTCGTAAGTGTAATCAGCAAAACCTAGAGTATCAATACAACTAACACTCCCCAAAACAACACGACCAACATAACATTCACGCTACGGCCGCATCACAGTCCTGCAATCAACCTGCACGATAGCGATATAATAACAAACAAAACAGCCAAAACGCAAATAATATGCTGGCTACAAAATCCAATAAACAGCACATACCCTCGTAAGTCAAATCCAACCAACAGTAAACGTCGCAATACACAAAACCACCATCAATCCAACACCCAAACAGCCAACAATTCAGTAAAACTCGAAGTACATAAACATCTAACCTACCCTTCACAATTAAAATCTTCAACATCACCACACAACCCAAAACCTTAACAGCAACACAAACACCAAGAGTACACAAAGTGAGACATAACCACACTGAAAGGTAATCCACCAGTCCACGCAACTTGACATTATGGGAGGCAGCTTAATGCAATAAAAGTAAACTACCAATCGCGTACCAGTCCCGAAACCACGCGCACCCACAGTTAAAACCTTAACGGCTAATATCCTCTAAAAACACACTCCACAACAAGTAATCTATGCTCAAACAAGCCTACAGCAGCACTAAATCACCTACTACCCCTGCACCAGTAAACGTACACCTGCTCTAAAAGGTACATAAAGAACCCACAATCGTACACAGCACAATCAACCTTGTACACGCATCAAACCCACCTACAATTCAAGCTCAGCCTACTCATTCAAGACACACAACCCCTGCGCCAATGCAGGCATCCCAAGAAGTAAGCCTCCAAACCCAAGTACACAGCAAACCAACATTATAAACACCACATAAAACCATTTCACCTTAAGCAAAACATTGGCAACATTCCTCTCGCAAAACCACCCACACGTACAAATACCCCGCTTAATAATCATAATACGCACCACAGTCTATCGTTCAAGCATACCGCAAGTCGTAAAGCACATCCAGCAGCCCACAAAACTCGCAAAGTTCAGAAGACGCTTCCCGCCCGCAAATCCCACCAAAACCAACCAATCCGTGAACCAGAAAACACCACAGTAACAATCCACTCAAGCCCGCAAACCTGGTAAAGCACAAACCATCCAAAACATTAAAAGCTATGCCCGTAAACACCATAAACCAGGAGGTCAACCCGCAAATCCAAAGTTCAAACCATCTACACAGCAGGTCAACCACAAAGTGCGAAATTTCAATTACCATACTACAAGCCCAGTCAGCATACAGAAGTTTACAACACTCCACCACACCAATTCAAAGCTACACAATTTAGCAACATACCACGCAAATCTCATACTAGCTACTGCCCACATCTACGCCCAAACAAAACCTCACGAGTGGCTCCCAGCGCCTTTGCAGCATCATAAAACCAAACGTATAGGTCCAGCAATACCACACAACATAATGGAATCTAAACCCACCCACACAAAAGGCAACCTCAAATCTTACTGTCAGCAGCCAAGTAAGTCTAGCGTACGAGGTACGCATAAACCCACCCACATTATCCTCCGCAAGGCAACACAAACTATGCAACACTTCCCCAAATCACAAACCCCTAGGAACCCGGTGCCAACCAAACCTCAAACCCCAAACAGTACCGCACAAACCAATCCACTACGCATACATACCCACACCCTACAATCCCGTAACACATGCACCTCTACAGGCCATTCACGCACAAACCAACACTCACCACATCACTACAACGGCAATAAATGCCGTCAACACACCAAACCCATGCAACCGCCAAATCTACATGCCAATCCCACAATCCCACCGGCCAATCAAACTTTACCCGACCGTAAAACCGTACACCTCGCACTCAAAAACACCTGGAAGCTAGCATTTAACAACATATTCACGAAAAGTCAAAATCTACACTGTCGAACCCCTGGAAAACAAAACTCTAAACCCAAAAACCACAGCCACCCAAATGTACATGCTATATTATATCAACCCTCCAGCGTACCATCTAACCGAGGCAACGTAAAACCCAACAAGCTCGAAACACAAACTCCCCTAGAGGATCCTGCACAACACAAATCACCTAACATCCACCCCACAAAGAAGCGCCAAAACGCAGTCAACTCTCAACCTTTAAGCAGCATCAGACCACCCCTCTCGAACGCAACAACGAACCTCCCAAAGCCAAAATAAGCCTAAAATGCACCATATAAAGCCATCAAACCCTAACAAACGGGGCAATCCGCACCCCAGAAACCTGTGTAACTAGGATCATTTATAGGTCCCTCTCTGCGCGTCCACGAAATCGCAACCTGGCTACCACACATACTATATTATATCAATCCTCCAGAGAAACATCTAACCAAGGCAACATAAAAACCAACAAGCTTGTGCCACAAACTCCCCCCTAGTGGGCCTGCGCAACACAAATTGCCTAACATACACACCCCACAAAAAGCATCAAAACGCAACCCAACCCTCAGCCTGTGAGCAGCTAGCAGCCACCATCCATCTCAAGCACAACAGCAACCCTCCCACAGGCAAAATAAGCCTAAAATACAGCATATAAAGCCATCAAATCATAATAAGTAACCAATCAGCCCAGAAACCTGTGTAACCAGGACCACAATATACACCTGACACAAGCAAACCCACGAAATCACAACTCTGACTGTCGTACATACTATATTATATCAACCCTCCAGCGCAGCAATCTGGCGTGGCAACCCAAAATCCTACCCGTACATACCCCAGGAACCCAGTGGTCACCACCAAGAAACAGTCCAACTTGACGTTGCTCGCACAATCCCCCACACAAGCCTACAACCACGCATCCCATCCGAGAGTAAAATCGCTTCTGCACAGAACAACCTCCGGAACACCCACCAGTGGCACAATCACCACAATAAGGCCACTAAAACCACTCTTCAACTTAAAGCACAGTTCGTCGGCGCAGAGACCTATGCACACAATACCAACCCACTATCAGCAAGCTCACAAATAAAAGTAAACTCAGGAAATCACAGCAAAAAGTAGCACCTCAAAAACCACCACAATAAAACTCACAATCACGCGAACGCGACAACCCAAGCACCACGTAACAAACCACAAACCCACATAAAACATCACAATCACGTGTATCTATAAAAGCGTAACACCCACAAGCAGAAACTAACCAACCTGCCACAGCGCAAAAGCACCAACTTAAACCCCCAAGACTCGTAACCTTACAAATCAGTAGCACCCCACACTGCAAGCCAAGTCCACAGACTGTTATCTCAGTATGGGCATCCGTCACGTTATGACCGGCCCAGTGCGTGAGTCCTGCGGCACTCGTTAGCCACGACAATCAACAACTTGTAGCCAAACGGTTACTATCCGGAAAGTAAAACCTCAACATCTGATTAATTATCCAAGCGGTTAAACCCCGGTAGTCGAAATCAAGCGTAAGCAGCAAATCACCTAAAATCCACAATCAGCAGCAAAGTCCCTGAGAACCATGCCAAAATGAACCTACTACCCATAAATTCGAGTAATACATGCAGCGTAATACGGCACAAACGCAAATCATAAACCGGCATAATAAAGTCTACAAACAAAATTTAATAACCAACATTACAACTATATTATTCAGCAAAAGCCATAACCACTAGCACATAAGCAATGCACAACGTCCCGCAAACCACCACTCACAACCAGGTTTCCAGCCAGCTATCAAAACACCTCATCAACACGCCTAACACACCCAAATCTCAACACCCTACCAAAACCCATCACCCAACGTCGTCCCAAACCGCTAAACGTACAGTATCAAACCAACCAAAACCAAAGTTTCCCGCAAACCAGCCTACCAGAAACAAACACACCCCTCCTCGGACAGCAGAACCCACAAAGTAGCAATCGCTCCACACAATTATAAATAAGTCCATCCATCAATCACAAACATCCGCCAACACCGTACAGCTCCCACAAGCTAGTAAACAAATTATTTCGACCCCCAGGTAACAACCTTGTTCAGCATAAACTACAAACATGTACCCAACACACCCGTAAAACCGAGCTCACACCCAACACAATCGCCCCAAAGCATGCACACAAACCAACACCAACAATCACGCGACACACAAATTAAACATGTAAACCCCGGAGCTTACTACCTATAAACAAAACAACACCATCAAACCCACAAAATCCACAAAACACCCGAAATAACACCAGTCCACCCAAATTGCTAATCAATAACACACAAACTACTGGTGCACAAAGCGCATCCGCAGCAACCACCTCCGCATCATAACTACGGACATCACTAAATCTGGATAGAAGCATTGTAAGCCAAACTGCACTACAACACTACGTAACCGGATAAGCACTACAACGGCTATACTAAATATTCGCATCCGAAATTGTCAGAAATGAATGTAATCTTTGCGGCAGTCTACCAAACCAGCACACCACGTCTATCAGTAACCAAAACACAGAAACAACTATTCGCACAAAACACACAACAAAAACCGTAATGTTAACATGTCCCAAACCATCAAACCCAAAGGCGCTCAGACGCCGGAAACCGTCAAAACTACGCAATATAAATTAAAAACAGCGAATATTCATACTTCCATCTATGCAAAGTATGCATTCAAAGGCTCCGAGCACAATCAGCTCACAAATGCTAGTATACTGTGCCACCTATACGAAAGCACATCGTAAATCAGCAAACCAATCACAATAGCAACAAATTTGCAAGTCTAGTGTCACTAACAGAGAAACAGTCAACCGTGCGGCCCATCAATGGGAAGCCAATAATAAAGTGAACCTACAATCCAGTATTTAAAAGCAAACCCTACAAACTGTAAAATGCAACGCCTAGCGCACAACATAGTGGATACCAAGCGTAAGTCAGCAAGACACCCAAATCCAGAACTACAAAGAAATAAGTAAGGCATTTGCGAGTTCAAAACCGCAACACAGCACAAGTAACAAGATCCCCTTGCAAGAAAACTTTAAGTGCACAAACGTAAAGCCACTAACTAAGACATACACATAATCAAGTGTAAGCGAACACTACACCGTCACAGCACACCAAGTAAAAGCAAGGAAGCCTACCATTAACGTAAATTCAAAAGCCAATAATACAGGGCATTCACAAACCTAACCAGCCCACATAGCACCCAGAAACGCTCAACACAGCCACCCATCCAAAGATTTCAACCCAAAGCAATCAACTGCCATAATAAACCCAAAAGTATGAATAGCCATTAACGTTCGCCTAACCAACATTATGCACAAAACACAACTATTATAAAACCACATAAACATTGGTACACAACACAATCTAACACTGGTGTGACAGGTTAATACAACATAACCCATATAGAAAGCTGCTAAAAAACACAAAACCACAAGTATCCAATAAGGCAATCAATATCCAGCATACACTCAGGAATCAAATCTCGGGCAAGTCAGCGCACCAACACGCACACAGCAAGTCTTTAGGAAAAATCCTCGGAATGTATACATCACCAAAGAAATGCCAAAGGCACCAACTAAAGCACCCAAATGTCAAGCACTCCAATTGAAGGACAACAAGCACTATCCAACCTGCACTAGATCGCATCAATCATACCAGACTAAATATCGCCTCCAACACTTCCTATTTTCAACTAACAAACAAAACTCAAAGTAACAAATCTACACAACATGTTAGTAAACCGTAATCAATACAAACAAAACAACTTAGTCAACATATCTACCACACTAACGTTTCACCGCGCATAACCACACAACAAATCAACAATCAATCCAAACACACCCACAAACAAGCAATAATCACAAACACACAACAGAACAACAACATCGCAAACACAAAATAGCAAACTCACAACATGTATAATATATTCAAAGCAAAACACGCATAAAGTTATCGTATTCAGTCCACACAATAAAATGTTTACAATTGCAAGTAATAGTGAATACATCTTTATACCACGCACATACTATTACATTAACTAACATATAATAAACTCACAACAATACCGGAATAAACACCTTACAATAGTAACACTGAAGCATAATGCAAGCATCTAATACAAACACAGCTAAACAGCTACCAACCGAAGGTATAACATACGTCTAATCGCACAACGCAAAGCAATGCATCACACAGCACGCGTAAGCACGTATTCACGTTAAACTACACTAAAGTTTATACTAACCCATAAACGCATCAACAAGTACAGCAATACACTATACAAGGAATCAAAGTCTGTCGCAAACATACAAACATACCAACTCAACAGCTAAATCAGTAAATAATATGCTGTAATCACAACACACTAATGGTTTAGGAAACAAAATGAATCTGCACCCCACCACCAATCAACTAACAAATAAATCACAAACAAGCCCGTTGCTATCACCACCCGCCTCTAAACCTTACGGCTTAAAAGCAAGCCTACAAACTTAAAACTAAACATTATAAACTCTGAAATCTATAACCAATCCAACAACATGATAGCTCACGTCTACTCGTAAGCAACAAGTATACGGCTACAAAATCGGGCAACACCCTCAAACCCTACTAGCAATTTAAAATGCCCACAACAACAATCCACAGCGCAAGTATCTAACCAACATAATCCAAAACGCCAGCGCAGCACTACCATCCCATGTAAACACACTCCAACCATTGTAAAGCAACAAACAACAGTAACCTACAACCCTAAAGCAAACACAAATCACATCAACCCCCAAAGTAACCTAAGCTTAACTATTACCAACCAAACAAAAGCAACACCCAAGTACCCAACGGTCACATCAAACAAGAAGTAATACCAGCAATGCCCGCAAAACTCCATCTTCGCAATTGTACTAACACAAACATACCTGCAAAGTAAATATAGAACCAGAATCATGCCGCAATGCAAACCCCTGTCATAGGGAACTAATCGCCGCCAACAAACCATACAAACTATAAACACCAGAACGCGCAATCGTCGCATAAGCCACCGCAATGTACTCATAAACATACAATGCTCACAGCAAATCTCGAAACATCTGTGAACAACACCTCATGGTAATCACAGGTGCATGCAAGTTAAGCATAATCTAAAGTGTAAGCTAAATATACCGTAACACAATTTCCGCAAATGTAAGCAGCATGAAGCATCAACGTCTTTCTAAATTAGGAAGTTCCAAAAGCAGTTTGAAGTCAAACAAAATACCGCGTTTAAAATCACTTTGCAAAAGCAATACACCATAACACACAAATACACATAAGCAAATGTACCTTACAGGCTGTTCAACCCATCCAATGCAAGCTTCAGCACATACACAAACATAAACCACTCAAATTCAAATTGCACACGTAATAACTTAACACTTCATTAAACCAGAAACAAACTATTACACTTTATAGCACATATACTTTAATTAATCATATTTAATAAACTTTAAATCACAGTAAACCACTACAATACCCTAAAACACAACTCACCGGCAACTAATACACAATATAAACAAAACGACATCGTAATCAAGTCGCTAGCCTACAACCAATTAATATATAAGTAAGCCCAAACAAACCTAGCAAATGCAAACATCCTAAAGAGTACAATCCTCAGAACTTTTAATCAAACCGCGTATACCAGTGCTTACGACCGAATCGCAGTAACAGCAGAATGCAAACTACTAGCAAAATTGTGCACCCAAATACATTCACCACAAACACAATATCTACAAATGTCAAACACTACATCAGCAGCAAACTACCGTAAACAATACCTATACCACAACAAAAGGTGCACGGCAGTCGGCCTGCAAGTACACACCTCGACAAGTTTAATCATAACTGAGCAAAATACCCACCATCAAGGTATACCATGCAAACAATCTACTCAAAACAGCTGCACGCACATAACAAGCAACATAACAGACCTACAAACACACTAAGTACCTTAAAACCTGTTACACCCTACAGCAAAATCAAATACCACAAAGAATCTAACACACAAATCACTGTACTAGTAACACTAAATAACAATTCAAAAAATCTAACGACAAACTCGCAGCATAACACATAGCAAATCTAGCAGAATTATACCAACACTACAAGAAAACCAAACTATAATGCTAATCCCAACAACGGTCGCAAGAACTAGTACACAAAGCTAAGCACCTTAATTATAAAACACCAACACAAAGCAACACTTACACAAGCTCAGGCCGTAGCAACCAGTTAACATAACTGCTCATATACACAAACAAAAAACACCAACATGTCCAGTGCCACAAATACTCGTATAATACAGCCCACACAACAAATACTGCAACATTAACACCACATAAACTATAATAAACCCAAAAATAAAGTACTGCCATTAAAGTCAATCCATGGCCTAACATACTACCACACACAAGTCAATAAGCAATACATACCACGAATATTGTAACTTGTCATAACAATAAAAAACATACACACAAATTACTGCACCCAAAAGACTAATCAACCTGGTTCTAAACAGCAACAAACTCCACTCAACACAACAAGCGCATAAACTTGTAAAGTCGCAATACCAACCTGTCACATCAAGTTAACAATAACAATCCATAGGTTCCCAAACGTGCAACTCAAACAGCAAACAACCGTCATAATGCATAAATCGGCATAACAACCTAATAACTAAATAATAATTCTCTAAACCAAGTTACAATACAGTAATCATCCGGCAACCACCAACCATGGTAGAAACACCCACAATTCGCGCCCACAATATATACATGGCAAACACTACACAAACATACGAAATCACCCTGCCCAAAATATCACAAGTGAACCTTCATACCATCAAAACACAGGTATAATCTGTAACCTGTATACCCGAACAAACAAACACTTAAGCATACATAATAAAACACATATACACAATCTTTTAGTAAATACATAACCAATCAACCCATCAAGTAAAAATAACATAACTACACAATCAAATTCATAGCCAGTAATAATATCAAACACTGCACGTTTAAACAACACTATTACACACTCTATAATTCAATATCACGTTTATAGTACAAATAGTAAAACATGCATAGTTACGCAAACAATTACCAGCACCTATAACACAAAAACATGAAAGCAATCACTGTATGCAAACCCGAGACGTCATCAACTAAAGCCAACCATATCTGCAGCGTAAACACTAAACCCTAACACAAACCTATCAACTTAAAAGCCCATCAACTTTATCAGCAATCACATCTAAAACCTAAAAGCAGTCACCAGTCAACAATGCCCATCATTATCACCCACGCAATCTGACATAAAGTTAAAACAACCATCCAGTCTAAACAAACACTTACACATCCACAATGCGTATACAAAGCAAATTCTCGCAGTAGAGTATCCCAAGTAACTGTAAATACAAAATGTACGGTTGCCCACATCAAACAACAATTATCAAGTCCAATAACCATCAAACCAGTTCAAGTTAAATTCAATTAAACAAACACATATCCATATGCATACCATATAACCAAACAAATCACTCAAACTAAATCTGAAACAACCAGTGCATAACATCTAAAGTGTCATGTTCAATTACACCTTCCAAGAAGTACCTAACAAACGAGTTCTGCACAAAACTACTCCAGAACGAAATATCAACCATACTAACACAACACGCTTATTACCATAAACCAGCACAGTATACACATAACAACAACACAAGTAAACTGCCTATCTACCACACATAAACACGAACACTGTCGAAATCACCAAGCATATAGGTTGCACAACTAACCCCCGGCTAAAGCTATTACACATGCAATCAACTTAGTAAAGCGCGACAACCTCAGGCAACCAATGTATGGTTACCTTCCACGTACACAACAAAACTCTCAATGCGGTATCATATGCATCTAAAACACCATATAAATAAAGTTTACCAAAGCACATAATAGAGCAAACAGGTAAAACAATGCAACATTTCTATACACTCAAATCATAACTGTTATAAAATACATGCAATGCACTCACAATCCAAAACTCCACACTTCCGCATACAACTAAGCAGTAATTTAATCAGTTCAACTACAACCATAAACCCAACAGACGTCAACCACAACAAATCCGAAGTGTACACTCATATCAAGAATGATCACTCCCATGATCAAATTTCAAACACCCTGGGGGGTACCAATGCCGGCCTAAACACCAAACATCCATCCAACCCCGCACAATACACCTCCAACGTAAGGCACTACAAGCAACCATCCAGCACTACCTCCAAGTCACTCAATACCTGTCACCATAAAGTATCGAAACATGTCGACAACATAGACACACGCATCACATCATATGCCACTACCAAAAGAACAACAAACATTTAACTTGCAAAACACCTTAAACAAAGCTTCCGCGTTTAAGTGTAAGGCAACATCGCCTACGCGGCACCACCTACCCCACCACTAGCCTACGAAAATCACAAGCAACCTCGCGACCCAGCATCACAGCATGCATAACTCAACACATCACAATTAACAACATATAAAATCAACGCGAGTCATCGCAAAACTATCGTATCACATATACTGTTTAAAATCAAACTCAATACAGCTTAAGCAAGCACTACATAAACAAAACACTAAAATACAAATACTCAAAAGCCACAACTGAACGCACACTAAACACGTCAGCATACGAATACTATAAACCACACCTAAACTAATCCTCAGCTACTACACACCGTCACATCAACAAGTAACACTAGTGTTAACTTTCACCCACAAGAAATCAACACAGGTAAACAATACACAACTTACGGTAGCAACCACAACCCTCATACCATAGTAAAACTCCGCACAAAACCCACCAAACACGTACCCTCAACCACAAAACTGAAAACACAAACACGGAATCCATTCACATACTGCAACTTCTAACGATAAAGCTTTACATCAAATCCCTGCAAAGGTTTCTTGAGTTATTAGGTTGCTCAGGAATCAGCACCTTCTCCACAATCGTACAAACTCGTCAAAATAAACTAAAGTAAATACCACAAAGGAATAATCCTACATGGGAAACCAAACCCAAAGACAATAAATCTCTATAAATCGGCCTTATTCAAGTTTAAATAACTAATGCGTTTACTAAACCTATCCTAAATCAGAAAATTATCCCCACGTCTCACAACATCGCAAATCCATGCATGCCTATAACTCACACCAGCAAGCATACAACCAAACCAAAATCTACATGTGAAACTCAAATGTATAATTTGGATAGTAAATATAACCAACACCCCCACAAAATTCATGTCAACAACCCCTACCACCATCTCAACCATACAAACTCAAGCACCTCGCATCAACAAAGCCATGAACACCAATCTATACAAGCTACGTAACGCATACAATCCTAGCATTAACGTCACCAGTAACAACCTACAAAGCGTTCAAACACATCCAACTTCACATTGTAAATTCCTCTCATCACACAACTTATGAATCCATGTCAAAATGTAAGCCAAAAAGACCAATCCGGCAGGGTAGTCACCGGGAAGGAGGGAAACCAACACAGTCAATCGACCAGCAACTCATGTGCAAATCATAATAAACACCCTAGTGCCCATCTTCTGCAACGTAAATTACAACAAAACACACAGCATACACACGCATAAACCAACAGCACCGTGTAGTAACTCATCCCACCCATTCCAAAAGTCAAACCTACAGGCTACCTCAATAACAACCCCTGAATTGCAAACCTCCGAAAACTACCATACCCACCGCAGCAAACGCTTAACGACACATTAATATAGAACATAGCTCGAGTATCCCATCTCAACACCAAAGACATAACAAACCTTCAAGGCAACCACTCACACTCTAAATCCACAGCCCAAAGCAAACCATCCCAGCATCGCTACAACACTCATTATCTGTCAACACGTTTAAACACAATCCACCAATATGTCCCTTACAGCAGCGCCCACAGAAACACAGCACCCATAAACCACAGAAAACGGCAAATCACGCCTACGTAAATCCTATAACCACCCCAAACCAGTAAGAAGTCCAACCATAGGCTCACAGCGCCTACACCTATGCAATGTAATCGTAATTCAAGGAGCCAAAACATACTATCAATCCAAAACAAATGCAAGCATATTAATATGGCTGTATCATGGTGGCATCTAAGCCATACCCCAGTAATACCCACAATATCGTCAATCAAGCACGCAACCACAATATCTACCAGCCAAAACACCACAGCAGCAACAAAAACATCACTCCGAATGTAGTAACACAAAAACATCCTAAACACCTGACCATCAAAGCCCACGACGCGCAACCCACAATGACAGCATAACAACCTACACACTCATGCGCAGCTACACCAAAATCTCAGTCACCATACACAGCACAACAGCAACGTCTCCTAAATCATTAAACCTACCCGTAATCACCCAAATATCATAGTATATTATATCAACCCTCCACCATGCAAAACTCCCACGACATCTAAACACAAAAGTACACCCTCTAGAGTAACACCTATAGCAGGCACTGGCCCAATGCAGCATAGCAGTCAAATCCCACAACTACCGCGGTCGCCGAACTACACAAATTCCACTAGCCGCAATACAGAAAATCTTGCATCCGTAAACGCAAACCCACCCATAAAAGCTGTGTCAATGCCCGTAAACAACGCGTAGCACACCCACGCAAAATTACAAAATCGCAAGTGTCACAAACGCTGCACGAACATGAGAGTACACGCTGCCACAACCACACCTACCACCTAGCTAGCAACCTACAGCCAAATCCCAACCACACAAAGTAAACATCTACAAGCCCCAGCTCACGAGTTACTCGCTACAGGAAACCACTCTACGAAAATATCTTATATTATATCAACCCTCCACCACATCAGTCTCACACGGCATTTTATCACAAAAGCACACTATAAAGAACCCGCAGCTTCCCACCAAACCCATGCCCTGACACCCGGAAGCTCCCACGGAGCACAAACATTCATCCAAAAGATGCAAATTCCACTCGCCCACATGAAAAACTCAGAAGATCCCATGTCATGCATATAAAACCCGCCTGCAAACACCTCAGCAACGCAGAAACAACACAGAACACCCACACAAGCTAAAAATCGCAAATACCACAATCAAGTACTCAAAACGCCCAAATACAACCTTGTAAAACTAGCACCCGACCCTAAGCAGCAAAGTCATTCAAACCAACCCCAACCCACAAAGCAATCGGCTACAGGGCTAAACACCCCAAACTATCAGCTACAGGAGTCCTGTGCACAGAGATCCTATATTATATCAACCCTCCACAGTGCAAGTTTCCCGTGGCGCCCCGGCCATAGCGGCATCACCAACCACTACCAACCGGCAACGCACCACAAGCAAAACCAAGGTCACCACACAAGCCTACAAGGCGCCTGCAAATGAAATCACCTCGAAACTGCCAAGCTCAGCAGTTGCCCAGCAGCAGTCGTAAATCTGGCCCAGCCAACAAGCACCTGCAAAACAACTGCAGAGCGATTTTAAGTGGATACCCAACCTAACCTAACGAAAACACACTTGTAACGCAACACAACAACACCCACAAACCTCCTCCCGAAGGCAAGCATGCATGCCCAGCTCACAGGTATACCAGAACATTCCCAGAGAGCATCAAATCCAGGAAGCATTTTTTTGAAACATCCCCAAACGTGAAAGTCCAAAATCGCGAACACAACACCCACAAAGAGCAACACCTTGCCGCCGATACCAACCCCAAATCCCGCACCCGTGTCAAAACCTCGCCACACCGCCTGCACCTGCTCGGAACGTCATTCACATGCATGCATCCAAACAATGCAAAAACCCACAAATCATGAAGTATCATATCACATGACACCGAAAGTAAGTAACACAAACACATAAGTAGAAACCACAAATAAAACCTATCAGCGGCAAGCAACCCACACTACCACCCATCTCTATGGCACAAGCAAAGTACCAATTCACTAAGACAACTCCTGTGGTAGCAGCAAACTCACAATTTTATAGCAAGAATGAACAATCACCGCTGGTTCCAGCCTGGCTGAAGCCCACACCAGCAAACCACATAACCAAAGCGCATAGGTGGCGCACAAGCAGACGCGCATCAACTAACCATCTCAAGCCATAAAGCAACACAGCCACAACTACATGCACTCACAAATCTTTAGTTTCAACCTGCGCGTAATCACAATCTCAAAAGCAAAAGGTAAGCGCACTTCAACAAACGTATACGCATGCCTCCAAGAAACCACTACTGTTAAAGTTGCTATTACCAACTATATAATGTCCACATCATCCATAACTATAAACACAACTCACAACAAATCTACTAACCTACAACAGGAACACAATCCTTACACAATATATTAGTCACAGAAATCTCACATCCCGAATAACCATACTACTATCCGAACCACAAAGTAGCACTCTAAAAATCCAGCACAGACCATAGGCGTCCCAGAAAACCATCCACAAACCATATACAACAAAACAATGCCGAGCAAGCATCAAAACCCACACAATCTAACAGTACTAAACCAACCAATCGACACCTACCCAAAAGTAGCTAAACAGCACAAAATAGGTGCCATCGCCACCCATGTAAAGAACTTCATAAAGGAAGATACACAAATTGCCTTATGCGAGTAAATTAAACCTAACAACAATAGCGACCCAGCAAACCAATACAAACTCGTTGCAAACCTATCAACAATAGTCTACCAACACACACCTGGACACAACGACCTACAAACAAATACATATCACCATCAACCGCCTACACGCGCAAATCTCAAATCTTCGAAACGAACAGCAGCAACCACTGCCCACCTAAACGTACGCGCAAACCCAAAATTCACACCCCAAACATCACGTTAATACATCAACCAAAGTTAAACAAGAGTAAACACGCAAAACCACCACCCAAAATACACACCCATAGGTCCACGTTAAAAGTTGTACGCCAACAGCCAAAACCATCGTAACAGCAAAATAACTAAAGGAACCAAACTGTACAAGCATCCGAAATAAAGGTAACGTGCACAACAAACCCATATAGCAAATCCCACGATATAAAACAACCATACCCACTACCCAAAACAATAAGCAACAATCCACGGCAACACAATAATAAAACCACAACCTGCAACTTGCAACAGACATGCCACATATAACAGCCAGCCGTAGGTATGTATCCTCACGTAGCATCTGGTCCAAACAAACAATACTAAGTCAAAACTCGCAGTAACAACAAGCACTCACAAGCAAACATTATAAGCATGCAACAATAATCGAAAATATCAGGGGCATAAGTAGCAACCACCATCAAAGCAAGCAGTCTTGAAAATGTCAAACCAGCGTTTCAGTTGTTTAAACCAGAAAACAATGACCCTGCCGTCACCACCAACAAAGCAAGGCATGCAAATCAAATGCAACACAGCAACCTATGCCCATATCCTACAACAAAGTGCATTACAATCAGCATAATCCATGAGGCTCAAAGTATCCGGCAGTAGACAATCCCACTAATCAAATCACATACTACCGACATCTACACCGTTCACCATTAAATCATACAAACTCAAATTTAAGCTAAACTACAACAAACAAGTAAATGAAACTAACAGCGTGTCCGCGAAATAAGCAATCAAACTTTAGCGCAATTGAACCAATCAATGCAATCAACCTGAAACTAGTGACACACAACACTGCCACATGGCCGTAACCATAAGAATTCTAACAGCGGCAGCAACGCAAACCCGCAATGCTAAACTTGTTCACACAGTATAATAAAATTATCAACACAACACTCTACCCCACGGCGCGTCAAACGTTATCCATGCATGGCATCCCTACCACATAAGGCCCAAACACAGTAGTACAACGAACCATTGTCAGTAAGCGTTCAAGTAAACGTAAAGCTTTAACACATAACTAAAGTAACACAAAACACAAGTGTAACAGTTAATTACACGATTACATAAAGCTACATCTAATAGTGCACAATGTAAGCAGTCATTGTACAATAAGTGACAAAAAGGAACACTGTTAGTACAACAAGCAATCAGAAGCAACAAGCTCCACGCATCGCAACAGGTAAATAAAGTCAGCCAGCAAAAGCAGAAACATAAAGTAAATGTCAATCAAAGTCGTCAAAGCAAACTAAAATCTTGACATTATCACCAACTTCCCTAGATTATACCCCGGCGGCATCACAAACCACAACTGAAAAGTACACAGTGAAAGCAAACCATCAGCACAGTAACCAACTACCTCACAGTATAATAACACCAAAAGTTCAAGAATATAACACATCTGCAAGTAAGCGTACAGAAGATGTAAACACCTTTGCACACCAACAGCACTAAAAGCAGTCCGAACACCTTAACCAGGCTAACAACAGCAACAACAAGTCATACACAAAATTCCATCAAATAACCTAAATTATAACCGCTAACCAAACCAAACAACATCAAAAGTGCGGAACTCTTCTATCAACACATTAAATTAAATACAGAGCCTGAAGCTCAATTAAAGCAAGCAAGGATAACATAGTAACTACACATTCAACGCAGCAAAGTCAACCATAGCAAAACAATAACATGTCAAAGATCCAAAGCACCCATTAAACACAATGCTGCAACCCACACCCACATACACCATAGCACCTGTAATAACTTATACAACACTCTCAACTAACTATTACAAGCAATTAACGATAATTTTAGTAACGATCAAAATACAGCCCAGGCAACCTACATAACTGCAATACACAGGCAACAAACCAGCGTGTATGCAAACACAATAAGCACCTACAGGGTTTCCAAACACACCTATGTACGTATCTCGCCGCAAAGGCAAATAGACGCACTCCACAATCCAGCAACAGCCTAAATTAACTGCAAAACATAAAAACAAAACGGCTAAACGTAAGCAACATACAACAAATCCAAACTTGCAGCCACAGTATCACACCACCTTAACTACATACCAAAACAACGCAAGCATTCCGTAAAACAACAATACAGTGCCATCCAACACTTCAATGCACACCAACAACCTCACCACGCAGGCACAAACATGTACTCAAATCATGCAACATTGGGTAAACGTAGCACGCCAAACTACTCTGTCTACGCGCATCCAGCAATAACACAAGTAAAAGACATATCGGAAACAGCAACCCCTGTAAACGGTAACATACAAGCGCCACCCATGCAAATGTAACACAACAACTCAGCACTACACTGTGGTTAACCAACTACAGGAACACAAGTACGCAAACATCGTAAATTCAAGCATGAAACACAATCACAACCTGCAAGCGGCTCCGTCGTGGGGCTAACATACAATCACCCCCAGCGAAGTTCGCCAAAACTAAACAACCTATAATTACGCAGCAATTAAACGCATGCATTAACTTCTAACAAGCGCAATACAACATAACTAAACGCGTAAATACACATAACCCACCTCCAACACAACCAATCACCACAACGTAAACCAATATGGGTTCACTACAAACCACGCAAGCAAGTCAAACAATCTGATCCATACCACGAAAATGATATTAAACAAACTATCTAACCAAATCCCACTGCAAAATTATGCATGATTATTCCAACCTAACAAATGCACGCAAAGCACCACGAAGCAAGTCCATCCAAAATAGCAACATTCTGAAATCTAAGGTAAAAGCCCACAAAATGAACAATCACTCCGCCCCAACTAAACAACCAAAGTTACCTGACATGTTAACAACCATAACCACAACCTATGCACAACAACTAATACATCAAACTAAGCAACCCATAGCAGGCTGAACGCCATATATAGGTGTAAACAATCTCAATAATCCATCCGTTGCGCCGCGAAACCTACCTCTCCCACGTCTCAAGCACATTCATAAACCCACAGTCAAAACGCTTAACAGTGATCACAAGCGTATAATAAATATAAACTTTGAAAACCTACTCACCAAATAAGTAAATACCCTTGTAACCCATCACACCAAGCAGGAATACTACAGGTAACTACACAAACTAAATAGTATAGCAAACATACTGTAATTTTAAACATTGTGTAGTCTCCAGAAACGAAAACCACAAAGCAAGCCAAGCAATTTAAACCCACGAAAACATGTAAGTTAAAGGCAACATACCATATCTAACCAAACATAAAGAGCTATACCCACAAACCACAGTACGTAACTGTAAATGCACTACCAAACGCAGAGCACGAAACATAACCACCCGCCCACAAAGCAATTCAAGTAACGAAAACCACCTTGAAGTAAGCTTACACCCACAACACTTGCATCAAAACCTTACAGCCTGCCTAGACAACTTGCAAACATAAATAAAACAGCAAACCCTTGGTCGACGACATAAATAAAGGAACCTAGCATGCGTAATCCTTAGCACAAACATAAATCCAACAATAAAATGCATATAAGAATACAACTACAATCTTACACCTACTTATCAGCTATCCGAGTAATACCAACAACCACAAATAAAGAGATAAGCTATTACATTCACTAACTATAACATATCATAAACAACGTAATAAACACTATACACAAACTACCATAGCACTAAATGCATCGTTAACCGTATGCCCATACTCGAAAGGCAAAATTACTGAGTAGCAAAATTTACAGTATATGTAACAATCAACATATTAGTAACTAAGCGCCTTAAGCAATACCACCCTAGTTTCACGCAAAGGAAACTATACCATACACCAAATCATCAAAGTCCAGCAACATCGTTAAGTATACAAGCATTACACAAAACGTGCACATATCACCATGCATAACTACTAGCCTAAAGCTTGCAACAAAGCACACAATCATAAAATACAAAAGTGCTCTCATTCAGCCCAACAAAGCTGAAACATCAGACCTACAACTAACGCAAAACTGCAGCCATACGCACCTCCACCAAACCCTACAACTCTACTCGCAACGACCCTTATAACAAACAACCCATATAATTGCATCACGTCTCCCAAACAAAGATACGCAAAGCAGCCACCACCCCGCAAATCTATGTGTAACCAAAACTCCATCAAGTTTAAGCAAGAAATCACAACCAAATCTACTAACCAAACTTCAAGCACAATAAGTACCCACGCCAAATCACAAAGCACCCGCAAAATAATAACCATCACTAACCCACTATAAAGCAATCAACCGTAAAGGTAATACTCGCATAACACCCAAAACAGTCAACAATGGTATAAACTAAATACACACAATGATATCATTAGTAATACCATAAACACAAAATACAATACAATGCTATTACGGTAACATACATTCAACGTAAAATAACATAACATCACAACTCAAGTAACATTGTACAATACGCATAAATACACAACATACCATCTCTCGCGAATCAAGCTGCGCGTCGTAACCAATCTAACACAAGTTAATCACACACTTAATAATGGTAAACCTCAAACCCACAACACCTGCCTATCATAAAGACGTTCCATTGCACAATACACAATACACCAGTATAAAACGTGTGCAATCTAA